>JARYGA010035883.1:0-125000 GCA_030545235.1 Helianthus tuberosus | reverse complement strand
ATAACCATCTTTTTCCTATTGACCTCACACCAATGCAACTTGGGAGTTTCGATATTATCGTGGGGATGGATTGGTTAACCAAGCATCATGCTGAGGTGGTTTGTTTTGATAAAATCATTCGTATTCCTCTTTCGTCTAGCAATGTTCTGGAAGTTCGTGGTGAGAAACCATATGGTGGATTGAAACTCATGTCGTGTACGAAAGCCCAAAGCTACTTACGAAAGGGATATGTTGCCTTCCTGGCACATGTCACCGAGGAGAAACGCAAGAGCATGAGTATTCAGGATATTCCGATTGTTCGGGATTATCCGGAGGTGTTTCCTGATGAACTGCCTGGTTTACCTCCAGTTCGTCAAGTCGAGTTTCATATTGATCTTATTCCTAATGCCAACCCGATTGCGAAAGCACCTTATCGTCTTGCACCATCTGAGATGCAAGAATTATCGAAACAGCTTCAAGAGTTATCTGATAAAGGATTCATCCGACCAAGTTATTCACCATGGGGCACTCCTGTCCTCTTTGTGAAAAAGAAAGACGGATCTTTTCGAATGTGTATCGATTATCGTGAGCTGAACAAGCTTACCATCAAGGATCGATATCCCCTACCTCGAATCGATGATCTCTTTGATCAGCTGCAAGGTGCTACCTATTTTTCTAAGATCGATCTGCGTTCTGGGTATCATCAACTTAGTGTATTCGAAGAAGATATTCCCAAAACTGCATTCCGAACAAGATATGGGCATTACGAGTTCACTGTCATGCCTTTTGGTTTGACGAATGCTCCAGCTATCTTCATGGACTTAATGAATAGGGTCTATAAACCTTATTTACACAAGTTCATCATTGTGTTCACTGACGATATTCTCATTTATTCAAAGTCTCGAGCCGATCACGAGCAACACATTCGTTTGACATTAGAACTCCTGAAGAAGGAACAACTTTTTGCTAAATTCTCCAAGTGTGAATTTTGGCTCAAAGAAGTTCAGTTCTTGGGTCATATAGTCAACGAGCAGGGTATTCATGTGGATCCATCCAAAATAGCTGCTATTAAGGATTGGAATACACCGACGACACCTACAGAGATTCGTTCTTTTCTTGGTCTTGCTGGATATTATCGTCGTTTCATTTTGAATTTCTTAAAGATTGCGGTTCCACTCACTGCTTTGACTAAGAAGAATAAGCCTTTTGAGTGGGGACCCAAACAAGAAGAAGCGTTCCAAACGCTGAAACAGAAGCTATGTGATACTCCTGTTCTATCTCTGCCCGAGGGAAACGACGATTTCGTTGTCTACTGCTATGCGTCCAACTTAGGCCTTGGTTGTATCCTCATGCAACGAGGCAAAGTCATCGCATATGCGTCTAGGCAATTGAAAGTTCACGAGAAGAACTACACGACTCATGATCTTGAGTTAGGTGCTGTGGTTTACGCTCTAAAAATCTGGAGACATTATCTTTATGGCACGAAGTGTGTGGTTTTCACAGACCACAAAAGTCTCCAGCATATTCTCAATCAGAAGGAGTTGAACATGAGGCAAAGACGATGGGTTGAGCTCTTAAACGACTATGATTGCGAGATTCGCTACCATCCTGGTAAGGAGAATGTCGTAGCCGATGCGCTTAGTAGAAAGGAGTGAGTCAAGCTTCATTTTGTTCGAACTCTATCTGATATTCAAACTCGTGTTCTTCAAGCTCAGCAATTTTGTGTTTCACAAAATTTGATAGGTAAGGAATTACCACGTCAACTTGAGCTTAAACTCGAAGCAAAAGACGATGGTTTACTCTATTTCGAGGATCGTTTGTGGATTCCGAAACAAGACGATCCTCGCACCTTGGTAATGGACGAATCTCACAAGTCTCGATATTCTATCCATCCTGGTGCTGATAAAATGTACAAGGATCTTCATACTCAGTATTGGTGGCCTGGTATGAAAAAGGATGTTACCTTGTATGTATCGAAATGCCTAACTTGTCTGAAAGTCAAGGCTGAACATCAGTGGCCATCTGGTTTGCTTGTACAACCAGAGATACCGGTTTGGAAGTGGGAGAACCTTGCTATGGATCTCATCACTAAATTACCGCGTACATCTAAAGGTCATGATGCTATCTGGGTTGTTATCGATCGATTAACGAAGTCAGCCCATTTTATTCCGATTCGCGAGGATCTATCTGCTAATAAACTTGCAAAGATTTATGTTGATGAGATTGTATCTCGACATGGTGTTCCTTTGGATATCATATCCGATCGTGATGCTCGATTTTCATTTCATTTCTAGAAGACCATACAATCTGCTATGGGAACCCAAATAAATCTAAGCACTGCTTATCATCCCCAAACAGATGGACAATCTGAGAGGACGATTCAAACTTTAGAGGATATGCTTAGAGCATGCGTGATAGACTTTGGTGGTAATTGGGACTCTCATTTGCCATTGATTAAGTTCTCTTACAACAATAGTTATCATGCTAGCATTAATATGGCACCATTCGAAGTTCTCTATGGTCGAAAATGTCGTTCACCTGTCTGTTGGAATGAGATCGGTGAAGCTTAGCTTACTGGACCTGAGCTCATTCTGGAAACAACAGACAAAATCAAGAAAATTCGCGATAATCTTGTGACAGCTAGAAGCCGTCAAAAGAGTTATGCGGATATGCGACACAAGCCCTTAGAATTTCAAGTCGGAGACCATGTTCTACTCAAGGTGTCACCTTGGAAGGGAGTGGTGAGATTTGGAAATAAAGGAAAACTTGCACCTCGATATGTTGGACCATTTAAGATTGTTGAAAGAGTTGGAAAGGTTGCCTATCGACTAGAGCTACCACCAGAGCTTGGAAATATTCATCCGACTTTTCACGTGTCCAATTTGCGAAAGTGTTTAGCTGACGCTGATCTTCACATTCCACTCGACGAAATTCAAGTTGATGAAACGATGCACTTTGTCGAGAAACCTGTGGAGATAACGGACCGTGCAGTCAAACAGTTGAAGAACAAATAGATTCGATTGGTCAAGGTTCGCTGGGAATCCAAACGTGGCCCAAAGTTTACTTGGGAACGTGAGGACCAAATGATGGCGAAATATCCACAATTGTTCTCACAAGTTTCCTCTAGTTAAAATTTCGGGACGAAATTTCCTAAAGTAGGGGAGACTGTGACAACTGTGCTCTGTAATCGACGTACAATGTAAAACAATGTTTGTTATTAATAAAACAACGTGTTTTGGTTTTATTATGTGTGTATTTATGTTTGGTGATTTTACGATTTGATTCGATTCCGATTTCAAGCTTTAAATCGCTTTCTGGAAGGTTATACGCAAACTGGTGCATAAACGCAGTTAGTTTAATGCGATAAACACTCCGGGATAGTGAAATAGGCTTAAAATACCTTAAATAACCTTCACATAACTTATAAATAAGTTTTGGATGGTTTGGTGTGTCGAAAACAAGTTTGTTCGATCGCAGGGACTTTTTGTGTCAAACTGCGAAACTATACCGATTTGTATAGTAACTAACATTCCGGAACTTGATCATAAGTTAAACATACCCTAAATATCCTTTACATAGCTTAGAAATAGGCTTTGAGGGGTTCAGTATGCTAAAATAAACTTATTTGATAAAAAGAGACTAAAAGCGTCAAAAAGTGCATAAGTTTACATTTTCGCGCATATCTTACGTTCTGAATATATTCGGACACCCAAAAATTTATGTAATCATTAAAATATTTTATTTTAATGATTGGCATGATAAAATTCCATTCCTCGCTTAATTTGGATAGTTTTTGCGTTCGTTACGACTTCCGTCGTAATTAACCGAACAACGCGATCGTACGACCAAACGAACCGACATCCAAGATGTTTTTGAGCATGTTTTGAGTTCCCTATACTTTAACAACATTTTAGAGCCTTGAAATGGGGTTAACGGGGCTTAAACGTGCCAAAAATGCATCAAAATGCAAGTTTCTGGGCTGCAGGGACTAAATGTGTAAATCTGCCAAACTTGCTTAGGCGGCCCGCGCAAGCCAAGCTTAATTCTTATGCGGCCCGCGAGAGCCCATCAGACAGACACATTGAATCTGGACTTTGGGCTTGTTTTTGACGGTTTTGGCAGCTGATTTAGCATACTTTGGGCAAGATTTGATGGTTTTTATCATGTCCCTTGTATTCTAATACCATGAGCCCACATGTATGGCCAAGATCATTCCCTCTTTAGCAAGAAACGATCCTAACGGTGAACCGAAAACTATAAATAGGCATGCCATTCTTCCATTTTTCCTCACATTTGATATGAGATTTCTCTAAGTTGATTTGATTATTCACTTCATACCTGATAATACTTAGAATCAAATCTCTTTGGACCCTTTGTAAGTCCTCTTTCGTTCTTTTATGCGTTTTTAGCATGAAAGTCAAACTCTGTTTGACTTTCTGCATTGACCAGTTTATGGTCAACACGAAGTTCGTTTGAACTTCGTAACATGATCGTATTCACGATGGTTATAGTCCTTAGAGACTATAGCTACTGATTACCATGTTGACTAGGCGTAGTGACGAGTCGTAGTTTCGGTCAAAATGCGCATTTAAGCGTATTTTGGAACCAAACTACTCTTGGTATCAAAACACTTTGTTTTGGTATCAAAAGCTGTTTTCTAACTTAGTTAAGCATGTTTTAACATGCTTAGCTCGTCACTTTTAGTTTAGTGCTTGTTTAGAGTCGTAAGTCAAGCGGTCCAAACCACAGCTTAGACTTTCGAACTCGACCCGTTTGGTCGATCATTAGGATCCGACCAAGCATGATTAGAGACCATAGTTGCATTGGGAATAACCTTCCGAGGTTATACCTTATGGTCACCTAGTTTAAGTAGTTGTATGATAGGTAATTTATATGTCTTAGGTAAATGACCAAAACGCCCTTTTCATGCATAATTGGATTTTAAGCATATGTAACCTAAACATTTGCCACTTAACTGATTATACAACATATTTAAAAATGTTAGGGCATATAATACTTGTCATACGAGTAGTTAGACGTCTCGAACGCGCTTTTGTGCACACGACGTGTTAAAGTAGCATAAGCTACCTAAACGGGTCGTAACGGGTCGAAAGCACTTAGGTTAGGTTCCGATTTAGAATGTAGACTTTGTTAAACCATATCACATGAGTTCCAATACTCATTTGGTTTACAAGATCTCATTCTATCCGATCTTCCGATTTAGGTGTCGATTTATTTACTAGTGATCTGATTACTAGGTACTACTTGAATTTCCTTGGTTTGCCTGAGCTTCGCTAAGTTCTTTAGATCAAGGATACCCTTCTATTCAATGTGAGTACATAGTTCCCCTATTTTACTGTTTTCAATTGTTTTGGGGTGATTCATATGTATTAAACAATTTCGAGGTTTAAAACGATGATTTCAAAAACAATTAAAATGGTTTATACTACACTAATAACGATTTCGATAATGTGAACGAACTTTTTGGTTGTAGTTACATAACGAATGACATTCATTAATTTTGGCCGAACCGACCAGTATTAGGTTATGGTACCATAGGATCTGACAAATCCCGTTATCAGACTACACCCATGGTTATGTGTGGGGGTTATGTAGGTAACGACCGAATCTACTGATTGTTAACTTACTCTTTGGTGGTTTGTTAATACGAGAAACGAGATAGTCGACTCACAAAGGTTTGAATGTTATTAGCGAGACGACCATAAGTAGTTTCACAATTAAAACGGATACGATTTTGGGATGAGTTAAGCGATTTGATACGACTTAAACGAGATAAACGAATTGGATAAACGATTGATTTTGGGTAGGGATTAGATAATGGGACGGGTGTAGCATGATAAAAGCATGGTAGATACGCCGCTGGTACATCTTATATATAAGTGCTTTTATCATATTATATTCCGTGTCATTATTTATTTCACTTGGGAAAAACGATTTGAAACGATGTCACACAACGAGGTTTTCTAAACAATATAAACCATACGAGTTTTATCAACGAGTTTTTACGAGATGTTTTACGAATTAGTTTACTAAAACAAATGTTTTTGGGTTAAGAATCACGGCTATAAGATTTTATAAACTATAACCAACTTGATTTAAGTTGGTTAATCATGTTGCAATACACTTTTCAAAACGAAGTTGTACTTTTGACTCTTGTAGTCTAATAAGGTACTGCAACATATAAACGAGCCATGATCCCGATACTCTTATAAAACGTATGTGCTCGCCAGCATTTCTTTGCTGACTTTGTTTTTACATATGTTTCATGTGATGTTGCGTGATGTTGATTGCTAGGAAGTGTGTTCACTTAGGATCTGGACGTAGCTTTAGTGACATAAAACGATGATAGACGAGATGTAAATTGTTTGTGTTGGTTATAAGATAATATACATTACTTAATAATTAAATAAAACGAAACTTTTTTTATCCATGGTTGTGAAACAATAATTCTGTTACAACACTCCTCGACGTTTCCGCCATGGTTTTGTTGTTTTACGTGGTCGAGGTGTGACAACAGCATGAGGTGGAAAAGGTGGAGACTGATTTTCTCACTCTGGTAATGAAGGATTTGGATTGTAGGTCTTATGTTACCAGTTTTAACTCTATGTCCCGACCCGTTCCGTATCTGGTCACTCCAGAGCCAAAACACATTCCGCGTTTTATTGGTGGGTTAGCCCTAGAAATCAAGGGGAATGTCAAGGCTTCTAAGCCTACCTCTTATAATTCTGCTGTAGATCTGTCACTGTCAGTTGCCCTAGATGTTATAAGGAGCAAGTCTAAGAGGGCTACAGAGAACGGGAAAAGAAAGAGGGATGATGATCAGTCCCACCAGTCAAACAAGAAGAAAAAGGGAAACTCTGGGTTTAAGAAGGGACAGTTTGGTGACAAGCCCAAATGCAAGAACTGTGACAGGAGTTATTTTGGGAAATGTAATATGGATCCACAAGCCAAGCCTTGTGGAATCTGTAAGAAGAAAGGGCACAAAACCTTGGAGTGCCGAAACTAAAAGGATGCAACCTGCTATGGTTGCAATGAAAAGGGGCACATTAAAACCAACTGCCCAAAGAACACCAAGAAGCCTGAGGAGGCGAAGAAAAGCAATGCAAGGGTGTTTCAGATGAATGCCAGAGAGGCGGTGAATGATGATAAAGTTATAACAGGTACCTTCCTCATTAATGACATTTACGCTAGAGTTTTATTTGATTCAGGTGCTGATAAGTCATTTGTAAACCATAAGTTTAGTAAATTACTAAATCTGCCTATTAAAACTCTAGACATTAAATATGAGGTAGAACTCGCAGATGGTACCTTAGAAACCGCTTCAACCGCCTGAAGAATGGATGTGTCATCTATATGGTACAAGTGACAGTCGATGAACCAAAACCCAAGATTGAAGATATTCCAATCATTTCTGAGTACCCTGATGTGTTCCCTAATAACTACATGGATTGCCTCCTGAGAGACAAGTAGAGTTCAGGATTGACATCCTGCCGGGAGCAGCACCGATTGCACGAGCCCCCTACTGTCTGGCTCCAACAAAGATGAAGGAATTGAGAACCCAATTGGATGACTTATTGGAAAAGGGTTTTATACAACCCAGCTCGTCACCTTGGGGAACACCTATACTGTTTGTAAAGAGGAAGGATGGTTCAATGCGTCTATGCATTGATTACCGCGAGCTGAACAAAGTAACAATCATGAACCGATATCCATTGCCCAGGATCGACGATTTGTTTGATCAGCTTCAAGGGGCAAGCTTCTTCTCAAAGATTGATCTAAGATCACGGTATCACCAGCTTAAAGTTAGAACTGAGGATGTACCCAAAACTGCGTTCAGAACAAGGTATGGTCACTACGAGTTCTTAGTGACGCCTTTCGGGCTCACTAACGCACCTGCAACATTCATGGATCTGATGAATTGAGTCTGCAAACCATACCTAGATAAGTTTGTTATCGTCTTCATAGACGACATACTTATCTATTCTCGTAATCAAGCTGATCACGAGAAACACCTTTGGTGTATCCTAGGGTTGCTACATGTTCGGATTGAACCCTACAAAGGAACAGTTGATAAAGCCAAAACTGGTTCAGAACAGTGGATCCTTAATAAGCAGTTGATTGTACAAGTCTTCTCCCTTAAGCAGTGGCCCTAACAAGTGATGGTCTCAAGTACTACCCATTACAACTGCTGATGATCTAAATACTGTTGAAGATAAAGCACTGATGCTCAATCTACTGATGTGACTCAAGTACTGCTGAAGACCAAAGCACTGCTGAAGCTACAACAGTGGAATGAAGAATTAGTAGTTTAGTTTTGCTTTGTATTGTTTTATTGTATATTAGTAGTTTGTATCAGTGGTTGTATTAGTCAGTGGTTGTAGGTTGTTAGGAAGTTAGATGTCACTTTCATGGTGACGTCAGCTGAAGATGCTCAGTGGTTGTTCTGTACTATAAATAGAACAGTATTCTGTACTGTTCTATTAGCTCTTCTTCACCAAGTCATTTTGTACGAACAATCAAGTGAGCTCAGGTTGAGGGGGAGATTTGTGCATGCATGAATTTAGTTTGTTTATTGTAATCAAATACAATCATTCGATTAAATGTTAAACATGTTTGCTGAAACTTATCTTCCATTGATTCTGTGTTAAAAGTTTATTTCATTTATTCCGCTACAACTCATCTCTACTTCATCTTCATTCTTATTAAACAAACGCAATCTAGCAAACTCAGATCCTAACAATTGGTATCAGAGCAAGGACAGTCAAATTTGATTTAACAATCATTTTGACGTAAAAGTTCAGCTCAATTTCATTGATACTTTCAATTATTCGTTTTTAGTTGAAAAAACAGAGTAAGGTATAATCACGTACAAAGTTGATTATTCAGTGCCTGTAAAATAACCAGAATGACGTCACAATCACAGGACATTCATAACACTGGCTCAGTCTTCAAACCACCTATGTTGGTCAGATCTGAATATAACACCTGGAAGTGTAGGATGGGTCACATCTTAGCTCAACAAAACACAAGGTGTTGGCGATCGGTTGTCTTTGGACCACATGTTCCAATGGTGCCGAGTGCTGAGGATCTAAAAGTCATGGTTCCTAAGAAAATTGAGAACTATTCTGACCAGGATTTTCAGAAAATGGAACTAGATGCCAAGGCATTTAACATCATTGCATCTGCACTCCCAAATGAAATTTATGCTGGGCTGTTACACTGTAACAGTGCCAAGGAATTGTGGGATGCACTTAAGGAACAGTTTGGTGGTACTAAAGAAGTAACTGAAAATAACAGAGAGGTTTTGAACCAACAGTATGAAACATTTTGTCATGTCAAGGGTGAATCATTAACACAACAGTCTGAATGTTTTAGCTGTCTCATAAGTGAACTAAAACTTGTTAACACTGAATTTACTAAATCCACTCTAAACAGGAGGTTTTTAAGGTCACTTCCTGAAAAATGGGACACAATTGCTTTGGTAACCAGAAATTCAGTTGGGTTCAAAGAGTTAACACTGACTCAACTTCATAGTAGACTCCTTACCTATGAAAGGGACTTGAACCAGAAAAAGAAGTTACAAGAGTCAGGGAAGGTTGCTGATGACTATACATTTGGTGGCACAACACTTCTAGGTCAAGAGGAATCTGGTAGTAGTAAGGATCAGAGTTATGATCATTACATTGACATAACTGCTGGTGGAGCTTTTAACAACTCTGATTCTTACTCAAACAACTATGCTTTCACAGCTAGTAGTGAAAACCAGATTTATGATAATCTCTCTTTTGAACTCAATGATCTTCAGCATTTTGATCCAACTGATTTAGAGGAAATGGACATATTACACCAACTTGCACTGCTGAGTGTTAGAACCAGCAAGTTTTACAAAAGAACAGGGAGAAAATTTCCAGGGTTACATGGGAATCTGAAAGTAGGGTTGGATAAATCAAAGAGAAAATACTACAAGTGTAATAGGTTGGTTCATTTTGCTAGAGAGTGTAGGAGTCAAACCAATGGACCAATAATCACACATCCTAGCCCTAGACCACAAAATAACCAAACCACTGTTCATTATTCCCAATATGCCCATGCTTCTTATGTAAACACTGCTCACTATGCACACCCTGCAACCCATGTTCCAGTGCATTATGTCCAAACCACTGTTCCTCAGATACAGTATGTCCAGGCGCCAGCTCCTCAGGTTCAGGTGCAACAAGCTGCTCCTCAATAAGCTACTCAAACAGTTGTTCAACCAGATCAGCAAAGCTTTTTCACCCAAGGCTTTATTGACTGGAGTAGCTTACCTGATGAGCTAGGTGATGAAAATTTTGCTCTCTATGCTAAAAATGATGCTTCTAGTGATGATTTCTATTTTGTAGCATTAGAGTCTATACCAGAGGGGCTGGAAACTAAAGAAGGACAGTCAAATTAAGAAACAGTGGATACAATTGCTGAAGCAGTGGTTACTGCTGTTGTTGGTGAACAACTGTTGGAACAAAATTCAGAACCCCTGTTGGAACCACTGTCTGACCCCTGGTCTGCTGAAGAAGAGGATAAGAAGCAAGATGAAAAAGAAGAGAATAAGTCAGAGGAAAGTGAGGATGTCTGTGATTGCGCCATGATGGCTGCAACTAAGGTATCACCCCAGGTTCTTAAAAACCTTTGTTTAGACAAATGCATCATAGCATTTGTAAACATTATGTAGGTGAATGAAAACCTTAGAGATAAAGTGTTAAATGATGAACTACAATTTGAAAAATCTTTAAAAGAACTTAAAATCAAATTGTTAGAAAAAGAAAATGAGATTTGCAGCCTCAAACATGAGCATAGCATAACCAAGGACCGACTTCAGGCAATGATAGACAAATATCATGCCTGTAAAAAGGAGTTGGAATCCACCCAAATCACATGTGAAAAGTGGGTGGAATCCTACAAAGGTTATGAAGTTATGCTTGAAAAACAGATCATAAGCAATGTAAAATTTGGTGTAGGATTCATAAAACATGACCAAGTTGAAAACACTACTGCAAACGAATCTGTTCAAACCACTGTTGAAATCATACCCACCAACAAGGATGGCCAAGAAGTTAAAATAACTGACAAAAGTGGCAACAAAATCACTCTGGAAAGATCAGTGGGGTCCTCAACTTTGAGGAGATTGAGAAATACCAATTCAAACCCACATGGTCTGACGAGTGTGACATCCTTGAAAATTTTAAACCCATGGATTTCACCACTGTGGATGGTGTCAAAGCTCCAAAGGCCAAGGTCATTCCTCTTAAGGACATCCCAACAGTGGTTCAAAACTCTGTTGCAAAGGAGTCTGAAAAGAAGAAAAGAAAAGATTAAAAACTTGTTTTGTGACTTTTGTGAAAAGAAAAATCATTTGGCCAAAGATTGTTTTCACTTAAAAGCTTATGACATTAACAAAACAAGCATCATTGTGCCTTCAAAGAGCTGCACCATCTATGGTAAAACAAACCATATCACCCAGGAGTGTGTGTATCTTCAAACCTTTGATGTAAAAAAGAATGAGTATACTTCAAAAACACTCATGAGTTCATCAAGTTCACAAATCAAGAAACAACCATCCTTTGTGCCTGTCCAAACAGCTGTTACAAAATAACTGAACCAAAACTCTGTTAAAAGAGAGGTTTAAGTGACAAATGCACCCCTGCTAACCAATACCAAAGAGGTAAAGGTCAACCACCATACCAAAGGGTCCTACATGTTTATGAGGTTTACAAAAATCCTTCTAAACCAAAAGTGAACAGGCATCCCTTTGGATATCAACAACTGATTGGAAATGGTCCCCAGCAGTGGTTAGAAAAAAATGTTCCAAAAACTGTCCAAACCCCAGAGCTAACCACTGTCCATCTTCATGAACTTAACATAGACACTGTTGAGACCCCATCCAAAGCCTTATTGGCTTTGGAGACCCTCCTGAATTAATTATTTACTTGATGTGCAGGGAGCTTCTGCATGCTTAGATAGTGTTTGGTAAGTAGATAGTGGAAGCTCCAGGCACATGACTGGATGTAGAGCCCTACTCAAAGAATTCAAAACTCATGGTGGGGGTGATATATCTTTTGGTAATAATAGTAAAGGGAAGGTGATGGGATCTGGTATAGTTCAGTCTGGAAATGTTAACTTTGAAAATGTCAATCTGATTGACAATCTAAAACTCAACCTCCTTAGTGTGTCACAAATGAGTGATAAAGGTTATGGGTCATTCTTTACTAAGGAGTGTTGTTGGATTGTTGGACCAGAAATGGTTAAAAAGATTGAAGAAATAATAAAAAATGGAAAAACCCAACTTGTTGCTCAAAGGAGTGGCAATGTTTATGTAGTTGATTTGTCAAAAGAGAGCCCCAGGACTGATGCCTGTCTGTTCTCAGCTGCCTCTAACAAAGAGACAGAACTATGGCACAAAATATTGGGACACACAAATCTCAAGACAATCACTGCTTTGTCAAAATAGGGCCTTGTTAGAGGTCTTCCACAAAAAGTGTTCACGTGTCCTGAGCATTGTGTTTCCTGCTTAAAAGGAAAACAACATAAAAGCTCATTTAAGTCCATTGAAGAGTCCAAAACAACCAAGTGTCTGCAAATGCTACACATGGATCTGTTTGGCCCAGTAAAAGTCATGAGTCTTAAAAAGAAAAGATATTGTTTGGTAATTACGGATGACTTTTCTAGGTTTACATTGACTTATTTCTTACATTCTAAAGATGAGACTGCAGGCATTCTAAACAGGTTGAAAAGCAGTTTGACTTGCCAGTAAAAGTCTTTAGGAGTGATAATGGCGCAGAATTCAGAAATAGGGAGTTGGATGAGTTTTGTGTGTCAAAAGGAATTGTAAGGCAATAGAACATTCCAAGGACACCAGAACAAAATGGGGTTGTTGAGAGAAAGAACAGGACACTGATTGAGGCTGCCAGGACCATGCTTGCGGATTCAGGTTTGCCATTAATGTTCTGGGCAGAGGCTGTAAACACTGCCTGCTATGTCTAGAACAGATTTTTGATAAACCCCAGGTATCAAAAGACTGCCTATGAAATTTTGTATAAAATCAAACCACTGAAAATGTTTCTGTCAAGACTAACAATGCAGGTCTATCTCAACCTCCTCCATCAGACAATGGATATGAAGTGATCATTCTACAACAAAAGTTCACATCCATTTCCAAAACAGCAGATATTCAAAACAGTTGTCAAAGCTCATCCACTGCTACCTCAACAGTTGTTGACCAAAGTAGTCCTCAAAACCCTGCTTCCACATCCTCAAACACTGTTGATAAAAATCTTCAAATAGTGGATAAAAGTCAACATGTTTCCACACCACTTCCTCCTATCCCTCCACCTCCATTTCAAGACACTATTGGATCATCAAAGTCACTAACAGTTGTTAGCTCAGATGATTCACATCTGCAGCCCTCACCCTTAAATGCCATTGTTCCATACAAAGGAGATTTAATCTTCTTGAAGTCTCATCCACCTGACCAAATCATTTGCAACATCAGTGAAGAGGTGCTCACCAGAAGTCAATCCCAAAACATCTGTCTTTTTGCTGGTTTTCTATCACTTCATCAACCTGTCAACTACCAAGAGGCACTGAAAGACAACAGTTGGGTGGAAGCCATGCAGGAAGAGCTCCAACAGTTTAAAAGACAACAAGTATGGGAGCTTGTACCACTGCCAAAGGGTGTGATTCCTATTGGCACAAAGTGGGTCTTCAAAAAATAAAACTGATGAAAGGGGCATTGTTGTCAAGAATAAAGCAAGGCTAGTGGTTCAAGGGTTCAGACAGGAAGAGGGCATTGACTATGATGAAACTTTTGCACCTGTAGCAAGATTGGAAGCTATCAGATTATTCCTGGCCTTTGTTGTCAACCACAACATAAAGGTGTTTGAAATGGATATCAAATGTGCATTCCTCTATGGTAATATTCAAGAAGAGGTATATGTTTGTCAACCTCCTGGCTTTGAGGATCCATTTAATCCAAATCATGTCTACAAGCTAAATAAAGCTTTGTATGGCCTGAAAAAAGCACCTAGAGCCTGGTATGAAACTCTTTCCACCTTTCTTCTCTCTATTGGTTTCACAAGAGGCAAAATTGACAAAACATTGTTTTTAAAATGGAGAGGGAAAGACTTGATAATTGTCCAGATTTATGTGGATGACATCATTTTTGGAAGCATATGTTCAAAAATGTGTGAAGAGTTCAGAAAACTCATGACAACTGAGTTTGAGATGAGTGCAATGGGTGAACTACAGTGCTTTCTTGGTCTCCAAGTAAAGCAACTGCAAAATGGTACTTTCATTCATCAAGGCAAATATGCCAAAGAACTTTTAAACAGATTTGAGATGAATGATTGCAAACCATGTAGTACACCTATAGCAACCACCAAGATAGTCATGTCTGATGAGAAGGATGATTTGGTTGATCAAACTCTTTATAGAAGCATGATTGGGTCTTTATTGTACTGAACTGCATCTAGGTCAGACATCATGTTTGCAACATGTGTTTGTGCAACATCCCAATCAGCCCCTAGAAAGTCAAATCTTATTACTGTAAAAAGGATATTCAGCTACTTAAAATGTGCTCCCACACTTGGTATCTAGTATCCAGCTGATGGAAATATCAAGCTTTCAGGTTTCTCAGACAGAATTTGCTGGATGCAACACAACAAGGAAGTCCACTTTAGGAAGGTGCCAATTCCTAGGCAGTTGCTTTGTGTCTTGGCAAAGCAAAAAGCAAAAAGCAAGCAGCTATTTCAACATCCACTGCTGAGGCAGAGTATATAGCTGCTGCAAGCTGTACAGCCCAACTGTTATGGCTTCAAAATCAACTGCTGGATTTTGGTATCACTGCCTTAAAAGACACCTCTCATGTTGGACAGTCAGGAAGCAGAAAATATCATCAAAAATCCAGTTTCACATTCAACCACCAAGCACATTGACATCAGACATCATTTTGAGAGGGATTGCTATGAAAAAGGTTTGATTTCTCTGCACCATGTTCCAACTAAAGATCAGCTGGCAGATGTGCTAACAAAGGCTTTAGACACATCCACCTTTGAAAGCTTGATCTCTAGGATTGGCATGCTGAACATGGAATAACAGGCAAAATCCTGTTTTTCTATGAATAAAAGAATTAAAATGTTTTCAGAAAATCAAAAATTCATCCTTAAAAATAGTTAAAAATGATAATTTTCATTAATCCTTAAAGGTCTGTCATAACCACTGTTTTGGTTCAATCATCTGTTTGTTGATATCATCCACTGCTGAAAGACAACCACTGTTCCTTCATTTTCATTGTTAATCACTGTTGTCAAACCTCAGTGTTTTAACCCACTGATGGCTATCCACTGATAGTTAAAAGTCAGCCACTGTTTTCATTATTCACTACTGTAAACCACTGATATTGATCATCAGTGGTTTCCTAAACAACTGTCATCCATTACTCATCAGAGGTTATCACGTGGACAGTACTTAGTCGTTAGATCTTTTGTAAGCACTGCCACGTCAGCATTCACTTTTTACCCTTACAAAACCCTGATCAAAACCCCAAACAGGGTTTTCACTGTCGAATCGAATTCAAAATTCATTTCAAAAACAGTTTCCATCAAAATCCTTCGAATCATTCATCTTCTTTCTCCTCTCGCAACTACTTTCAAATCACCATGGCTCTCTCACTAAAAACCCCTCATAACTACTTGTGTACACTTGAGAAAACAAGTCAAAACACAACCTTTCACTCCATTATTGATGCTCTCTCATCTTTAAAGTACAAATCTTTGTTGACCTGTAACGCACCTATCTACCTGGATACCCTACGTGATTTCTGGAAATATGCACAAGTTCAAGTTCAGGACAAAAAGCCCTGGGCTATTACTTCAACGGTAGGGGGAATTCAGGTTGTTGTAACACTAAAAACCATTTCTGAGGTTTTTGAAATAAATGATCATACATGTAAAACTTCTTTCCCAAAGGAAGAATATCAAACTAATTTGATTGAGAGGGGGTATGAGGACCAAATGAAAAAAGATACTTTGCAAAAAGGGAGTTTTCCACCTCCCATGAGATTTTTATTACATACCATCCTCATGTGTGTTTCAAATAAAACAACAACTTTCTATGAGATACCATTGAAAATCCAATACCTGGGATATGCTATAATGGTTGAAGTTGATTTTAACTACTCCCAGGAGATTTTCAATGATATGGTCAAAAACGTTAATAATATCAAAGATAAGAAAAAAATATTTCTTTTGTTTCCAAGATTTTTAAGTTTTTATTTACAAAAGAACATTCCAAACGATAGTGCACATGTGCTTATCCAAGGAAACCCTTTTCAAATAAATAGCCTATCTTCTGAAACTTTTACAAGGCTGTCAAAACCTTCCAAAACACAAACAGAGGAACCTGAGCAGAATTTAGCTGAGACAACATCTGCTCCTTAGGTTTCTACTGTTGAGCCCACTGTTCCTGGTGATCAAAGCAGCATAACCATTGCTGTGAAACCCACACCAAAACCCATCAAAAAGCCCAAAAAGAAAACTACCAAAAAGCCCACCAACCCATCCAAAAAGGATCTTCTAGAAGATGAGATCCCAGAAGTAACTCCTATGACAACACAAAAGTCACCAATAACCACTGCTGCTACTTCCTCATAGCAGATGGTAGAAAGATCTCAACCTGCGCCTGAAACTCCTCCTGTATCCTCTCAAAAGGATCAGGTTGTATCCAGAGGGACACCACATTATGAAGCTCTGGATCCACTTGCATACATCTTCCACAGCCCTGCTCCCGGGGCAAATTCTCTTTCCACTCCCATCCTCACTTCATAAATTCCACCATCTTTCTTACCTATGTTGAATGCTTTGGATATGGATCAGACAAAAATCAGTTCTTCTCAATAACCTATCACTGAGAAAATACCTCAACAAGTGACTGAATCTGATTCCTCTATCATTGCTAACCCATAAAACGGCTGAGGAGGTTACACTGCAGGAGTTACAAGTAATTCCTGTCAGTAGTTCAAGTGGAGTAGCTACTACAGGTGTTGAATCCACTGATTTACACCTGAATAATAGTTTCATCAGTAAGACTCCCTTGAAGGCAATTTCCTCTTTGGGAACCAAGGTGACCACTAGTGTGTTTCCATTACCCACTAGTGTGTTTACTAAGGTAAAAACTGTTGAGGAAAGAAGTCCCCAGTACCAAGAACAAGGGGCATCAGTGGATGATTTTTGGGAAACTTTCCCTAAGTCAACTACTGATACAACCACGCTGGTGGGAAATCAGATGATCCTATTCATTTGGGTGATGGTTTAAAATACAAAGAATTGACGGAGAGAGTAGACAGAATTGAAACATCTGTTGTAGATATCAAAAATATGCTGCAACAGTTGTTACAATATCAAAGAGCTCCACCCACTGCTGCAACATCTGCTCCATCCCCCACTGAGCTATGGCAAATGTTTCAACATATGCTTCATCAACAGAGACAGTATGCTGATCATCAACATGAGATTCAGCTTCAAATGTTTAGAAATATGATGGAAGCTAGGTATAAAGACACTCAAGCTGATATAAAGGCCATAAAAGCTCATCTACTCTAAACCACTGGCAGTTCTCCTACTACAGTTGTTTATGTCGAATACCCTGTTGATGCCAAAAAGGGGAAAAAGGAAAGAAGGGAAAATAAGGCTTATATCTACCACCAGATCCACTGTCTAAACCTGTGGTAGAAATTCCAAGCCCAGATGGTTCTAAAAAGGTTGATGTGACTCTTAATGCATTTGCTGATCAAAAAGCAAACAAAAAGGAGACAATGGAAATAAAAGGGTCAAAAAGATTTGAGAAAGAGAAGAAAGTTATGATGGAAAAAGGAAGAGTGGGGTACTTCAACTACTAAAAGAAGAAAGACTACCAGAAAGGTTAGCCAACCCAAAATCACACCTTCCAAAACCACCAAACATACTCCTCAAATTCCTAAAAGTTCCTCACATCAAACCTCCAAACCAACATATGTTGAGATACCTGTTGTATCAACAATTGTTGATACTTCAGTGGTTTCAACAGATGTTGTTTCAACCATTGCCCTCATCATCTCATCAACCAACACTCAATCCACTGCCATACCAAAAACATCACCATCACAAAAACCACATGCCAAAAAGCAGAAGATAACAATTGATACATCAACGGTTGTAGTGACAACAGTGGTTGAGACACCAGTTGTTAGTCAGTCACCCATCATTTCAAACACCACCACTCAACCCATAAATACGCCACCAACCACTCCAAAACACAAAAGAAGAAGGGTAACAAATGTTGTGCTTGAAGATGACACTACACCTTCTCCATTTCCAATATCTTCACAATCTCTGATCCTATCCACCTTAGAAAAACCTATTCCAATATCTTAAGTTCAAGCCCCTGATCCAAACACTGCATTAGTTCCTTTGGGAGTACAATTTCCTTTGGATCTTCTAGCAGTTAGGGAGGAGATCAAATCCTTCTACTCTGAAGATGATCCTGAAAAGAGGAATCTTCCATCTCTTCAAGGTTATCCTTTACCAAGAAACATAGAAGAGTATCTTCAACTGAAGGCCAAACAAGCAGAGGATATATCACAAAGAGATACAAAGGGAAAATCTAATAAAGACATTAAAAGAAATTTGCAATATCTGCTCACCAAAGTTAGAACTTTAGAGAAGTTTTCAAAAGACCTTTGTCAGAAGTTGTCCGAAAAGGATGATGAAAGCTTAAAACAAGACTACATTGAGCACATGATGGCATATAAGAAATACAAGGCAGAAAAGTATCAGTACAAAGAATGGAACATAAGTGAGCTCAAGGAGGAGATAGCAAGAATCCATAAGATGCTTGATAACAAAATAAAACAAACTCCTCCAGTTTGGTCCAATTATAAAAAGAATGTACCTGAAAGGGCATTGAAGCTGAAAAGAATGAAAGAAGAGCTTATAGCTGCAAACTATAGCTCAAGGAATCAGGTTACAAGGTGGACAGAGATGAAAGTTGTTGGATCGGTTTTTGACTCCCGAACGATTGCGTATCGACACGTGTGACGTGCGGAATCCGTACATGTGCGTGGACTGAACACGAGAACCATACTCAATCTGTGATTCTATAGAAATATATGAAATCGTACAAGAACCTCGAATCACCTTTTACCTTTCTCTCTCTAGTTACTCTCTCTAGCTCCAAAGCTCTCCAAACTCCAAATGTGGCAAAAGTTGCAAAAGTTCCGAATGCCTTACATAAGGCTCCTATTTATAGGCCAAGGTATAAAGGTTTTCCCTTTATTTACAATACTGCCACCTTGCCTTTTCTATCTAAATATTACAATATAAAGTATGGTTTCATTCTGTTTCAGCTACGAATCGTATTGACGGAGGTGATAGACATAAATGCACCAACAGACTCCCCCTTGGATATTGTCGCAGTCAATCTTGTAGCGTCTTGTCTTTCTCTCTCTCTGAGTCCTCTTGAAGCTTTATCACATCATCAGCAACATGGACTCCCTCTCGCTTAAACAGAATCCCCGTGGATCTGTTTTCAGCTTCAGTTCCTCCTTTCATTAAACTCTTTCTTCAGGCTCCCCCTTTCGTCAAGCTTCCGTGCTTTTGGGATCAACACCTGGCTTTCCTGATACAAGCTCCCCCTTGCGTCGAGCTCGTCTTCAGACTCCCCCTTAGACTCGGCTATCGGGATCGTAATCTGGAATAGCATCTGCAACTCTCAAACATTTATAAGTAAAGACGTTTTGAACATCCAGGATTGATGACCTGGCTCTCTCAGCATAAGCTAAATCATTTCGACAGTGAAAGCGTTTTCGGTTGTCCAGGAATGATGTCCTGGTCCTCAAACACTTTTAATCAAGAACCTAGCTCTAAATATAATAATATGAATATATCCAGATTTTCTTGATTTTCTCCCCCTATCAACAATATTCATAGATTTGGCAGTATTAAGTATCCAAGATCGAAAATTAGCTCTATACATTAGATTTCAACAATTTAAGAATCCAAATCTTTCATGATTTATCATTCCAAGTCCAAATTAATGACCTTGGAGATATCACAAACTGTTACACGATTAGCATACTTAGATTTTGAAACTCAGCTCTCAGATATCGGTTGTCGAAACTAAAATGAATCAAAATATTTTTGTAATTTTCTGAAACATAAAGCAATAAAGAAATATTTACAAACAATATTTTTTTTTGAGTTCGCGTCAGAGGATCATATCAGTTTATGAAAAATCACTAGCACCGTTGAGCTTTTAACACTTTAAGTTCTAAACGATTCACTTAGATTGTCAGTATACTGATCCACTTAAATTTTCACACAAAGTTGAATTGATTCGAGATACGATTTAGTGTTTAAGGACTTAAATTTTTCGCGTATCCCACCTCAGAATATACTCCCGTATCAAAATTCCCTTGATTCAGTCTTACAGGTGAGTATACCAATTTGATATTTGTTCTCTGGGTTAGTGCGAGACCTTGAGAGCTCAAGTATGAACTTCTGTTCAATCAAAGAGATGAAGGCTCGACTTTGAGGTATGTTCCCCTTGGGAATCTTCTTTACAACTACATTTGAATTACATCTTTCAATATTTTTCAATTTTTATGCAGAGGGTAAGCTTTTACAGCGCGTAAAGTATTTTACGAGGTCTAGACCATTGCTTCCGCAATATCAGAAGAGCAGGTATAATACCCTAGATATCAAACAGTATAAAGACCTAGTATCTCAGAATCAGGCAATCTTTCCAACAAGATTTCGGGGGTTACCCATATATCCGAGAGATGTTCCCCACGAGATAAGTAAGTATTTGATAACGTGTAAAAACCTACTGGCATATCATCAGTGAGACCGTTTATCACATTTAACTTTTCATTTCTTTAGCATACTGTGATTGTCTAATGATGTACTATCATTTCCTCTTTTTACACAAAAACTCTTTTTGAATTTTATCATGTTTTTGGCTTTTACAAAATTTTCAAATGTTTTTGGATTTTCTGACAACGCAACGCTTACTCCCCTAAAATTCAAAACATTTAAAGAAAATTTAATAACCGATGTAAAAAGCTTTCTCTCGCCATCCATTTTCTGCTTCACATGCTCTGATACCACTTGTTGGATCGGTTTTTGACTCCCGAACGATTGCGTATCGACACGTGTGACGTGCTGAATCCGTACACGTGCATGGACAGAACACGAGAACCATACTCAATCTGTGATTCTATAGAAATATATGAAATCGTACAAGAACCTCGAATCACCTTTTGCCTTTCTCTCTCTAATTTCTGTCTCTAGCTCCAAATCTCTCCAAACTCCAAATGTGGCAAAAGTTGCAAAAGTTCTAAATGCCTTACATAAGGCTCCTATTTATAGGCCAAGGTATAAAGGTTTTCCTTTTATTTACAATACTGCCACCTTGCCTTTTCTATCTAAATATTACAATATAAAGTATGGTTTCATTCTGTTTCAGCTACGAATCGTATTGACGGAGGCGATAGGCATAAATGCACAAACAAAAGTGTTAGATACTTACAAAAGGTTGGAAGAATTAAGAAAGAAAGATCCCACTGCTCTCAAAAAGCCAGATTATCCAGAAGCAGTGGTTCCAGTCAAACAGGCCATGCTAAATTAAGAGATCCACTGCTCCACCTGCTGCTATCCTTTATCAAAGAAGGAAGCAAAAACAAATGGACGAAGAAGCGGACTAGGCTCAAGAAGAATACATTATGAAGATGGTTCTTAAGACAATGATTGCAGAAAATCCAGACTTAGCAAAATCTCAAGACTCTGCCAAAGTAGTCATAACCAGGCCTCCATCACCAAACTCAACAAAAATAAAAACTCTCCCAAGAAACCCACTGGACTCAAAAATACTAAAGTGGAAGTCTAATCAAAAGACCTACGTATTGACTCTGCTCAAGTCCAGTGGTGAAGTTAAGCATATATCAAGGGAAAATGCACATGGCCTGAGTGTAGAAGATTTGCAAGATCTCTTTGAGCTTTAACTGTGCAGGGATGAGGATGATGAGGAGTCCATGAACTTTGAATTACAATTCAAAGGGCAAGTTAGGGAATTCTTGATGAGGCAATAAAGATCCAGAATAATGAAGTGTTTTGGCATCATCTGTTCCAGGGGGAGATTGTTGGGATTGAACCCTACAAAGGAACAGTTGATAAAGCCAAAACTGGTCCAGAACAGTGGATCCTTAATAAGCAGTTGATTGTACAAGTCTTCTCCCTTGAACAGTGGACCTAACAACTGATGGTCTCAAGTACTGCCCATTATAACTGCTGATGATCTAAAGACTGTTGAAGATAAAGCACTGATGCTCAATCTACTGATGTGACTCAAGTACTGCTGAAGACCAAAGCACTGCTGAAGCTACAACAGTGGAATGAAGAATCAGTAGTTTAGTTTTGCTTTATGTTGTCTTATTATATATCAGTAGTTTGTATCAGTGGTTGTATTAGTCAGTGGTTATAGGTTGTTAGGAAGTTAGATGTCACTTTCATGGTGACGTCAGCTGAAGATGCTCAGTGGTTGTTTTGTACTATAAATAGAACAGTATTCTGTACTTTTCTATTAGCTCTTCTTCACCAAGTCATTTTGTACGAACAATTAAGTGAGCTCAGGCTGAGGGGGAGATTTGTGCACGCATGCATTTAGTTTGTTTATTGTAATCAAATACAATCATTCGATTAAATGTTAAACATGTTTGCTGAAACTTATCTTCCATTGATTGTGTGTTAAAAGTTTATTTCATTTATTCCGCTGCAACTCATCTCTACGTCATCTTCATTCTTATTAAATAAACACAATCTAGCAAACTCAGATCCTAACACTACAACAGGAGAAGTTGTATGCAAAATTCTCCAAATGTGAGTTCTGGCTTCGCGAAGTCCAATTCCTTGGACATGTTGTAAGCAAGCGTGGTATCCAAGTGGATCCTGCTAAGATAGAAGCAATAATGAACTGGGAAGCACCAAAGACACCTACTGAAATCCGCAGCTTTCTAGGATTCGCAGGATATTACAGAAGGTTCATTGGAAACTTCTCAAGAATAGCTGCACCATTGACTACTCTAACCCGCAAGAATGTGAAGTTTGATTGGGGTCCCAGACAACAAGAGTCCTTCGAGATCCTCAAACAAAAATTGAGCAATGCTCATTTGTTGACATTTCCTGAAGGAGTAGAGGACTTCGTTGTTTACTGTGATACTTCACACACTGGCATGGGCTGTGTGCTCATGCAGAGAGGTAAAGTAATCGCCTATGCATCACGACAACTGAAGGATCATGAAAAGAATTACACCACCCACGATCTAGAGTTGGGTGCCGTTGTGTTTGCACTTAAGTTGTGGAGACACTACCTATATGGGACCAAATGTGTAATATATTCAGATCACAAAAGTCTCCAACATTTTGTTTAATTAGAAAGATCTCAATATGAGGCAACGTCGTTGGATGGAAACCTTAAACGACTACGACTGTGAGATTCGCTACCATCCTGGTAAATCGAATGTAGTCGCTGATGCTCTAAGCCGAAAGGAAAGAGTTAAACCCATACGGATAAATGCCAAAAGTATCAAACTCAAGAACAGTTTAAATGAAATATTACTAGCTGCTCAGAAAGAAGCTACATTAGAAGCTAATTTTCCAAATGAGAAGTTAGGTGCAACTGCTGATCAGTTGTCACTTGGAAATGATGGAATCCTCAGATTAAATGGTAGAATCTGGGTTCCTATACATGGAGGACTTAGAGATGTAATCCTCCAGGAAGCTCATAATTCAAGATACTCAGTTCATCCTGGAGGTGACAAGATGTATCAAGATCTAAAGGCCAACTATTAGTGGATAGGTTTGAAGAAGTCCATAGCCACACACATAGCTAAATGTCTGACATGTGCTCAGATTAAAGCTGAACATCAAAAGTCATCAGGTTTGCTACAACAGCTAGAACTTCCCACATGGAAATGGGAGATGGTAACCATAGATTTCATTACCAAGTTACCAAAGACAAGGAATGGAAATGATACAATATGGGTCATAGTTGATAGACTGACTAAGTCAGCTCATTTTCTACCCATCAAGGAAACTCATAGTTCTGATAAGCTAGCTCAATTATATGTTGACGAGATTGTATCTCTCCACGGAGTGCCAGTATCTATTATATCTGATAGAGATACTAGATATACTTCTCATTTTTGGAAAAGTTTCCAACAATCATTAGGCACTCGTTTGAATTTCGGTACTGCTTACCATCCTCAAACGGATGGGGAAAGTGAGCATACGATTCAAACATTGGAAGACATGCTACGCGCAAGTGTTATTGATTTAGGTGGTAGCTGGGATGACCACCTTCCTTTAATTGAGTTCTCCTATAATAATAGTTACCATACCAGCATTCAAGTTGTGCCTTTCGAGGCTTTATATGGGAGAAGGTGTAGAACGCCCGTTTGTTGGGCGGAAGTTGGAGAAGCTCAGTTGTCAGGACCTGAGATAGTCCTTGAAACAATGGACAAGATTAACCAGATTTGGGATCGTCTAAAAGCTGCCAGAGATAGGCAGAAAATCTATGCAGATAAAAAGGCGAAAACCTCTAAAGTTTGAGGTAGGAGACATGGTTTTACTAAAGGTATCACCCTGGCAAGGTGTGATGCGTTTTGGTAAAAAGGGCAAGCTAAGCCCAAGGTACATCGGACCATTCAAGATCATCAAATGTGTCAGGAGTGTATCTTATAAGCTAAACTTACTTGAGGAGCTTAGTGGAATTCACAATGTGTTCCACGTTTGTAACTTGAAGAAGTGTTTAGCTGATGAATCGCTAGCAATGTCTCATAAAGACATACAAATAGATGAAAGCCTGAGGTTTGTTGAAAGACCTATATCGATTGAGGATCGACAGGTTAAAAAGCTCCGAAGGAAGCGTGTACCGATTGTGAAGGTTAAATGGGAAGCCCGTAGAGGCCCTGAGTATACGTGGGAGGTAAAGTCCACTATGCAACAGAAGTACCCTCACTTATTTCATCAAATCTCGGGGTTGAGATTTCTTTTAAAGGGGTGAGGATGTAACACCTTTTAAAATCGTGTCCAATTATGTGAAGACACGTGTCCTAAAACCCTAAACATGTAAAAGTTTGAGTTAGAAGGACTAAAGTTGACAAATAATGAAAATACGTATGCGGATGGACTAAAAGTGCCAACATGCCAAACTTATGCCTCTGATTGACCACACATAATGAATATATTCTTAAACGAGTAAATATTCGGACGTAAGAAGCCATTTTTGAAAGAAATCGAAAGTTTACAAGACAAAGGGGTTAAACATGTCAACATGTTAATTCTTACCTCCGAGTGACCTTTTAACGAAACCAGGGCTTCGTAATGTTCGATTATACTCTCAAGAATACGTGATAATAAATTCACAAGGTTTCGATATCGTTATGTGTTAATTACACAAACTTTCAAGACGAAGGGTTAAAAGCGTCAACGAGAAAAAACTAGTGTATTCGGTGATCATTTAACGAAACCGGGCCTAACGGTGTTTGGTTATACTCCCAAGATCATCTACAAACTAACTAGGAGGGTTAAAAGTGCCTAAAATGAAAGATATTATGCATTAAAATGTTCAGGGACTAAAAGTGACAAGTTTAAAACTTGTTTGTTAGTGTTTTGTGTGATGGCGTCACGCGACCCCTCTCTACTATTGCTGTCGCACACGGAGACGACCCTGTTTTGACAGAATTCCCTTGCCAGCTGCAAGTTTATTCGTTGTTCACCACACATACTACCTCCTACTCTCATAACTCGAATTCTAGGGATGTTTGATGGTTTTTAAAACCACTTGGGACACCTGGAGTCATCAGATAACATCATAGAACACCTATGATGATCTTGTGAAGGTTTCATGCATTATAAATAGAGGCATTGTATTGCCTTTCTCCTTGCTCATTCACAAGTTCTATCTCTCTCTCATTGCTTAAGCTTCCTTGAGCATTTCTGGAGGTTCCTGATCAAAAGGAGACTCCCTCTTAGTCTAAAGTTCGAGCTAGGACCCTTTGTAAGTGTCCTTGGCCACTATAGTTTAGTTTTTATGCGTTTAAAGACCGAAAGTCAAAGTTGCCGCAAAACGTCTTTGACTTTCGGTTTAGACCTAAACGGTCCAGCCATTGTTCGAGGCGAATATGGCTACGTGATCGTAATTAGGTGTGTTAATCCCTCAAAAGCGCACATCCTAATTACCACGTTTACTTAGTTAATTGTCCAGTCAAAGTAATTAATCAAAAAGTCAAACTAGTCAGATTTTTAAATAAAAATCAAAACTGATAATGCATAGGTTATGAATCATATTTTTGTCACTTAAATAACTTGGTAAACATTATTAGAACATGTCTAAACATGTTCAACCCGGCAATTCTAAGTTTAAGCTCAGTTCGCAACCGAAAGTCGCAAAAGCTTGACTTTTGCTTTGACTTTCAGTTCGGGCCCGTTTAAGCTTAATTCTTCTATGTTTAAAGCTTCCATAGTGACCATATAATGTTGTAGTATAACTCTCTGAGGTTATATTACATGGTCATTTGGAAATTCCAAATTCTATGCATGTTTCCATTATTATGCTTAACTTTGACCAGATTTTCCTTTTGGTCTAAAAATAAGATTTTTGAATATATGAACATACAAATAAGTAGGGTACTGATTTATAAACATGTCTAAAATATTTTGACATTACATTCTGGTCTCAAATTGATGTTATGCAAATTATCGTAAAATTTAGCTTTTATAAAGACTAAATTACCCTTTAATGCGTAAATCATGCTTAAACATAAATTTTGACCCAAAATTCAATACCTACTGTTGTGATATTATTTTTAAGGATTTTTGGAATGTTAGTCCAGATTATATATTGACCATAACATCGAGTTCTCGTATAAATTCTATAATTGACGATAATACCTTTTTTGCAAATAAAATGTGTTGTACATGTGACTGGCATACAAAATCTTTTTCTTCTGATCTAATATGAAAAATAAAATATTTTGACAATCCAAGGCTGGTCAAAATCTCAGAATTTCATAAACATCTCAAATATCGTCAATTATCGACTTTTACGCTAATTAGGTGCATAGTATGGTTTAAAACCATATTTAGCACCTAAGACTTGTTACCTACTGAAATTTTTAAATAAATTTTAATATTTTTACAGTAGGTATAACTCATGAACTCAGACTTCCAATTATGTCCTTAAAAACATATGTGAAATGACCAAAATGCCCTTTCGGGGCATAGTTTGACCATAAATGGTATACCACACATATGTATGATATCCTACTATTATAACACCATAAAATAAATACTTTTACAGAATGTTTTTTTACCAGAACCTCAGTTTACCTTTAAACCTCTTTTATAAATCTTAAAATGACCAAAATGCCCTTACGGGACTTAATTCGGTTTTAAATTCTTTTTGGGCATATATGTTGACATCCTACTGATGTCTTAACGTATTTTAAGCATAATAATATATGGGACTTGTATATGGTTCATTCGGTGACCCGTTATGCTTATACGTATTCGGTTCGGTTTATGTAACTAGTTTGCATGAATTAGCCAAAACGGGTTTAACCTTGTCATCTAAACTTCAAAATCCAGAATGTGTTTAGTTTCCCATATTATACAAGTATTCAAACTTGTCGTGTCTAAATCACATTCCATTCCGGTCTTCGCTTAATCTAGTTTTTCGAACCGTAAAACATCTTTATAACTAACCGGTCTAAGTCTTTGACTTAAATAAGAGCCGTTAGTATCCTAATAGGTTAGAAAACCTTCCTTACAGATTAAGTAGCTTCGGTAGAAGATATTTATATAAGGTCTTAGGAAACATACGGCTGAGTAGCATCCTTGCATAACTAGCTCAGGTAAATACTTTTAACTTATTTTCCCTATACGGGCTTGGGATACGGTAAATTATTACCGCTTGGTCGGGTATGGAATTATTGAGTCGGATTATGATTTAAATAAATCCTCATAACCCATTTTAATCTGTTTTTTTATAACATAAACATTGGGGGTTAACGACCGTGTCTTGGATATCCTCGGCTCATTTAATTGCAAATGGCCACGACCTATGTACGGGGTGTAGGCATACACCTGACAGATGAAAAATGCTAAAATATTAATTAAACCACATGTTGGGGATAACTCCTTTGTGGGTTTATAAATGGCGAGTCAGTTAATCATGTCCGGCTTTCAACCCGGCCCTATATGTGTGACAAACATGTAAATCTGTATACTAGGTTTTAATAAGAATTATCCCAAGTTATAAATGATTTATGCCTTGTGCGCCTAAATCATTTTTTCTTAAATGTTTTTCAAAAGAGTCAGTTAATTGTATTTACCAGTGAAAACTGACGTATTTTCCAAAGACTAAGTGACAGGTACCTCTCGAAATTAGGCTGGAGCTACTTGGTGTCAATTAAGAGGATCTTACAAATCCTTAGATGCCTGAAGTCTGTTAATCTCAGTTTTATGTATTTGATTTTATGGTCCGCATGTGGATCTCTATTACAATCAGTCTGTATATTCTTTTGTTTTGGACTTTCGAACACTATGGATTGTAATAGTAATTAACTTCCAAGCCTTCCGATGTGCTATAATTGTGTTAATTGACAATGATGATATCAACTACGTCACGATACTCCCCACCGGGCCCACCGAAAATATGTGGAAATATTGGGGTGTGACAAGTTGGTATCAGAGCCAACATTGAGTGAATTAAACACTAGTCTTTTATGTTTAATCTCAATGACGCAATAGCACATTCCTTAGACTTCCGAGTCTAGGTAATGACCTACGATTATTCTTAACTTTCCTTTTGTCATTTATATGTTGTTTTCTTGTTTTGAAAGGTTTTTTGTAAAAATGCCTCCAAGAGTAAGAGGAAAAGGAAAAGGTCCCATGAGGGGGGGGGACCATCCAGTTACGCTGGACCCTCACACCGACGCACGCCTTCAGCGTCATTCAGCAGCTCCAACTCGAAAGATGATTGGAGACATGCTTTAGAACCAGCGAGATGTTCCGTTTCGCTTAGCACTTCACCCTCGTACCATCATTCGTTCAGGCCTGACGAGCCCCAACACTCACAGCACTCGCAACATTCGCCGCGTTCACACTCGTTTCACCACTCTTCTCATCATTCATCCCATCATTCTCATTCCCACCATTCTTACTCACAGGGTCACTTTAACCCTGATGATTATATTAATGCACCAACGGGGTATAACCTGTTGGGCCCCGAAGACCATTTTTCACAGGATATGGATATGGACGATGATCCAGATCCACAAATGCCACCATCTGAGACGCTTACTCATCCCATTGATATTTCGAGCGGTTGGTCTTTTGCGGGGTCTCCCTATCGAGGTCCTGATTCGTTTAAAGAATGATTT
Source organism: Helianthus tuberosus (assembly GCA_030545235.1). Lineage (NCBI taxonomy): Eukaryota > Viridiplantae > Streptophyta > Magnoliopsida > Asterales > Asteraceae > Helianthus > Helianthus tuberosus. The sequence goes on along the minus strand of JARYGA010035883.1, from coordinate 95,497 downwards.
GGGAAGTGGGATTTTGTTAACACCCCTTCTTATCACAACACCCCACCACAGCAGCCACATGAGGAGCCGCACATTGAAGCGGTGACTCCACCACCACTACCTGCTGAGGAACCACCTCAGCCACCTCCCGAGCCACCTAGACGGAAGAGGAACACACGAATATCCATGCGAGGGGGACCCAGGTTTAGTTCCCCTCAAACTTCTAGTAACTACCCTCCGATTCACAAAGATCTACAAATGGGTGGACTCTGTTAGTGCATTTATGTCTATCGCCTTCGTCAATCCGAGCCGTAGCGAGAAACAGTTCAAAACGAGCTTTATATTGTAATATTAGAGATAGCTAGTCAAAAGGCAAGGTGGCAGTTCTGTAATTAATGAGAAATCTTATTAATTCCCCTTGGCCTATAAATAGGGGCTTTAGTATTAGAATTTAGACTTTTGGCTCATTTGTGTATAGGAGAGCTCTAGATCTAGAGAGAGATTCTAGAGAGAGAAAGTGATTCAAGGTGCTTGTTCTTGTTAGATTTATAATAGAATCACGTTTGTATTACATCGTGTGTGTTAGGTCACGTTCGTGTACGGTTTCCGCACGTTTCACGTTCGTTTCGCAATCGTTTCGGAGTCAAAACCGGTCCTACAAGTGGTATCAGAGCAGGAGCTCGATTGCACTGATCCAACACACAATTCCGCTCGTGATTTCATCGATTTCAGATCCGGATTTCATCTATTTCTTCATCTTTTTCATATTTTTCACGTTTTTAACTGATTTTTGTCAAACTGAACCGGTTTTTACGGTCCAAATCGGCTGATTTTTTGATATGTTGTGCGAAAACACCTGATCTACAACCCTACCAAGTTTCAGATCCTAATTCCTAGCCGTTTAGGAGAAATCTGAGTTTTTAGGTCCGATTTCGCGTCAACAGCTTGATTCCGTTTGAAAAACACCTAATTCTGTTTGAAAAACCTTAATTCCGTTTGAAAAACCTTAATTCCATTTGAAAAACCTTAATTCCATTTGAAAACATCTTAATTCCGTTTGAAAACATATTATTCCGTTTGAAACACTCTAATTCCGTTTGAAGATTCCGTGTGAAGTGTGCATATTTTGTTTGAAGAAACCATATTCTGTTTGAAAGTGTCTCAACAGATACCATGTGCATGTCATCGGCCCAATCAATTTGTTTCATCATGTGAACTTCTGTATCAATTGCATTATAAACGGTCCAATAAAAACAAAATAGTTAATTGTGTTATCAGCATATAATAACTCAAACTGTTATCACGTGATTAAAGTTGGACGGTTCTATCAAAGTGTTTGTCGGTCACGGTTGTTTGCATTAAAGATCATCGGTCCAATCACATTTAATAATACAACAACTTTTGTCGGACATTAGCTTGCATGTGAAGAATCAAACGTGTTGGACTTGGATTACATATAGTCATAGATTACATTGAATAGCTGCCCAAGGATTACATGTGAAGTTTTATTTGAACGGACCAATTGTATTACATGAAAATTAGTTGTGTTGTCAGGTCCATTTATTAATAAGTGTTGTCAGTCCACTTTACCTCAGCCCATGTGATCATCTAGGTCCAATCAAAGTTGTTTTGTAAATTGTCGGTATTGATTAGTGTGTGCATGAGATATGTAAGTTTGCACGGATTGAAAGTCAAGATTCATCGCATCAAAGTCATTTGGTTCAAAGCAGTTCAGTCAAATCACTTGAAATAGTTCAGGTCGTGTCTTTGTGAACCAGGTCAATTGAGAGTGAACTCAGTTTGCACTTAGTGGGTCAGGTGGTTTGAATTTGATCTGGGTCATAGCAGTTCGTACGGTTTGTCAACTTAAATCTCAGTTCGCATCAAACTCTGTCCGCTCAAAATATTCACCAGTCAGAGTATCAGTTTGATTCAGTTGTTTGATAGTGTTTAAACTGATAAGTGTTTGTTTGTTTGATTCAAGGTAATTCAAGAAGTTCAAACCATGGCTGAAGAATTTTTCAATACTTTCTACAACACGTTTACCTCGGATACAGTGGAAGGTTCAGACGTTACACCCAAAGCGATAACAAAAACCATCAAAGACAACATTCAACATGACAACTTTTATGGAACCTATTCAAAACCTCCGAAGCTGAATAACATTGAGGATTATGTTTGGTGGAAGGAGAGGTTTGTCAATTGGGCGAAGGAATATGCACATGAGAGTTGGTTTTGTTTGAAGTTCGGTTATGATAGCCCAGTAAATGACAAAGGAGAAGAAATTCTGATCAAAGATTTTTCTGAGGAAGACAAAAAGAAATTTTCATACGAACAGAAGATGATTGCTTTGATCCAGCAATCAGTTCGAGAAAACATTTTTTCTTTATTAGTACATGATGGGTCATCAAAGTCTATGTGGAAAGCTTTGAAGGCGAAAGCTAAGGGGGGTAAACAAATTCAGAAAAACAAAATCGCGTTATTGAAAAAAGAATTTGACTTGTTTGATAGCTTAAAGGGAGAGTCAGTGAGGCAAATGATTGAGAGGTTTTGCCATTTAAAAATTGAACTTGAAAGATTTAAAATTGTGAAAACTAGAGAAGAAGTCGTTGATAAAGTAATTGAAGCGTTACCACGAGCTGATCAGTGGCAAACATTTGTTTTTATCTTGAAAAATGATGCTTTATATGATACGATTTCTCTTGATGTGTTGTTAGAAAAGATTGAGAGTCATGATCTGGAGCTACAGAAGCAAAACAAGATGAGTGGTTCATCGCATCATCAGAATGTTGGTCTATACTACAAAGGCAATGTACCTTCGGAGAAAGGTGTTAGTTCACCAAAGACAACATTCAGTGGTGAGAAGATGAAGGAACCACAAACAACCTCATCAAGTTATCATTCTGGATACCATTAATCTTCAAAATCAAGTTCTGATGAAGCAGAGGAGATTCTGTGCAATATTGCTCTCAAACTGAAGAATTCTCCTACAATGAGCATCAATGCAGCTAAACAACAAATGAGTTTTCTAGCATCTGTTCTGGAATCGTGTGAAGGTCTTGTAGCTGGCAAAATTGGAAACTCTGAATTGACCAAAGAAGACTACGATCAGATTGATCCGGAAGAGATGGAGCTCATAGACATTCGTTGGTGTTTAGCAAGTTGCATCCGAAGAGCGCAGAGGTATATGGAGATTACTGGGAAACAATCATTAGGTGGTCCGTCAACGAAGCTTGGATTCGATAAATCTAAAGTGACCTGCTTTAGATGCAAGCAAAAGGGTCATTTCAAAAGAGAGTGTAGAAATTCTGAAGTTGCTGACTCTGAGAGACCTTTCAACAATGACTATTACCGAAAGGCTATTTATCACCGTAGTAAAGAAGAACCAAAGATGATCGAAAATATTCCAAAAGAGAAGTCCAGAGCTTATGCAGTAATTCATGACAATGAAGGTTTTGACCGGAGTCAAATTCTTCCAGATGAAGATCGTCCTGTTGTAACAGCTCATGGCAGAAAAGCATCAAAAGCCCAGCATCATGTTCTTGTTGCTGAAATTCGTGAAGAAAACAAAGAAGAAAATGTTGCTGCTGAGGTCAAAGAGAAAACTCGAGAAGAGATTTTGAAAGAAAAAACTGAGAGAGAAAGATTCATTGTGGGATGCAGAATGGAGAAAATGCAGGAAGAATATGAGAATGCTGTTGCGAACAAAATATGGGATAAAAAACAAGAATGTTATGTCAACAAACAAGGTGAACCGGTTGTTCCAAGAAGTGACATAGTTCATGATGATGTTCTCCTTGTTATTCCTCGATCCTGCGAATATTATTCTAATGTTGCAAAAGACAAGACATATGTGAAAAGGCTGGATAAAATCATCAGGGATGCTTTGAAGAAGGTTGCTGAGGAGGTCAAGGTTGAAGAAAAAAATGAAAGATGGAGTTGAGAAAGTTGAAGAGAAGGTAGTTGAGAAAGAAAAGGCTGTTATTGAAGAACAACAAGTTGAAGTAGTCAAGAATGAGAATTTGGAAGCTGGTGATGCTGGTGATGAAGTTAGTGTTGAAGAAAAGCAGAATGATGCTGATCAGAAGCAGACAGAGACTGCAACAAACACCGAAGTGCCAATCACTGAGGTAAATTCTGATTCTAACATCTTGACTGAAATTGTTGAACAATGCAAGAAATGCATGGAAACGTGCAGTGCTTGTACTGAAAAAGACGAAAAGATCAGAACAAGAGATCTTGATTTCACAAAACTTGAAGAAGTTTTCAAAAACAAGTGCAAAGAAATGTTTGAAAATGAAAAGGTTTTAAAAGAAAATAATGAAACGCTTTCAGAAAAATTAAAAAAATTAGAAAAAGAGAATGAAGTTTTGAAAGAAAATGTTTTTAAAATGACAAAAGAATGTTTTCAAAAAGAAAATATTTGTCAAGAAATGAAAAAGGAGTATGATTCAATAACATTGGCTTATCACATTACAAAAGAATCATATGAAAAAGTAAAAAGTCAAATGAAACTTGTTCAATCAAGATTGAAATATCGTTCTGAAACATCAAAGGAACTAAAACGAATGTATGAAATAAAATAACAAGTTGTGAATTCTTATATTGAAGATGTTGCTAAACTTAAGCGTAAGATGGCTGATTTAGAACAGGATAACAACAAGTTAAAAAGTTATCATGCGTCGTCATATGTGCTTGAACGTATTTTCAACATAAAACCGGATGGCAAAGATTCTGAGCAAAACACGAAAGGTATTGGCTCAGAGTTTCATCAAGTTCCACCACCGGAAAAGTTTGTGTTTTATGATGATGAAAAGGTCGAAAAAGCTTTCAACATGGTAGATCAATTGCCAGATAACATTGACATAACCTATTCCAAATCTGATGATTCTAGTGATTTAGAGGTGGTAGGTAAAGTCTTTGAAAGTGTGTTGAAAGAAGAGTCAGTTGATACTGGTAAATCTGAATCACAGGATGAAAATGAAGGTAATTTTCATGATGAATATCTGAAAAACACAAAATCCGAGAAAAATTTGAATGATGATTCAAAAGGATTGGTTTATACCATGATTGGATCGGACAAATTATTCTTAGATGTTGTATTCCCGATTCAGAATGTGATTTCAGAAAAGGTTGACAAAGTTTTCAAGATGGTTGAAATCGAAAAGTCTGAAATTTCAAAGCTTGTTGGTAAAGGTCACAAAACTTTTTATAACAAACCTGGTTTTAAAAAGAAAAACATGAAGGCTGGGTTGGGTTATAAGAAGAAACAACGTTGGAATAAAAATGAAACACAAAATTTTCAAGCTAAAATGAGTTTTGTTCAAGGAATAAGTTTAGCAGAAGAAAAAGAACTCAAATTGAGACAGTCTAATGATGAGTTCTTAGCTCAAAAGAAAAAGCAACAACCACAGGTCAAAGATGTGTCCAAGAGAACATGTTTCAAATGTGATCAAATTGGACATCTTGCACGAAAGTGTCCAAATCTGAAACCTGTTGATGTTGACAAAAAAGAAATTTGATAATGTTGAGAAACAAAAATCTGAGGATGTGAAACAAAGGTCAACCAGATTTGATTCCAAACAAACTTGGAGGTATAACACAAACAAGTTTGCTTCGAATCAAAATTGGAAATCAGACTCGAGTAAGTGTGGTTCAAGACAGACATGGAATTCTCACACACCCAGATTTAGAACAACACAAAGTTGGAAAACATCTGTTGATATGACAAAAACCCAAGAGTTTTGGAAACCAAAAGTTGTTGTTCAAAATCTAAATGTTCAAAAAGATTCACATTTTTACAAAAGAGGTACTCCGAAAGGTCAAACATGGAGTGTTAAGAAACAAGTGATTTCGGTAAAAGATGAGAAAATTGAAGTTAAAGATGAAAAAGTCTTTGTTCAGAATGACAAAGATTTTCCGAAATTAAATGATGCATATTGTGTTGAAATGCCTAAGGTCAAACAGACCTGGGCTAAATTATTCAAGTAATCAAGTAGTCTGATTGTGCAGGTGCTCAACAAATCCAAAGATTGTGAAAATGAAAGTTGGAGCAGCCTGGCACAACGGGAAGAGGAGGCTGCTGAACCCTGTGTTGGGTGAAACAGGGAGTTTATTTGTTTTTTCTGTACATAAATAAACAATATTTCAAAAACCCTAAAAAATTGAAAAATTTTGAAAAATCAAAAATATGTTTTCATTTTTGTCAAATATTAAAAAATACAAAAAATGTTACTTGAATACACCGAAACCCTCACGGCTGAACAAACATGATTAATTTCACAAGATTGAAAAACGGTTTTCAAACTGTAAAAGATCAATGTCTTGTAAATCATGGGGGTAATTGCTGCTTTACATTTTATATTTTTCTGCAAAACAGAGCACTTTAAGCAGAAAATGGATGGCGACACAAAGCTATCAGTGTCGGTTTGTCAAATTTTCTTTAAATGATTTTGCATTTTAGGGGGAGTAAGAATTTGTCAGAAAATCCAAAAACAATAGAAAATTTGAAAATGACAAAAAAAATGATAAAAACCTATTATCAAAAATACAAAAACATGATAAAAATGAAAAATGAGTTTTTATGTAGAAAGAGGAAATGATAGTACATCAGTAGACTATCACAGTACGCTAAAGAATTGGAAAGTGAAAATGTATTAAACGATCTCACCGTGGATGTGTCGGTAGATTTTTATACATTTAGTAAACTTTTTCGGGATATAAACTTAAAATTCAAACTTGCTTATTTCGTGGGGAACACTACTTGGATATATAGTTAACCCCTGAAATCTCGTTTGAAGGACCCCTCTTTCTGAGATACTAGGTCTTTATGCTTAGTGATATCTGGGGTATTATCCCGGGACTTCTGATTTTGCGGAAGCAATGGCCTAGTCCCCGTATAATACTTTCTGCTTGCTTGAAATATAGCGCCACCCTCAGCAAAAATGATGAAACAATAAAATTGATAATCATTGCTGTTGAATAAAAGATCCTCTAAAGGGGACACACCAAAAGTCGAAGCCGTCATCTCTCTGCTGAACGGAAGTTCTGACCTGAGCTCTCACGGTCCTTCGCAATTTAACCCCTTACAGATATCATCTAGGTATACTCACCTGTAAGACTGAATATTGGGATCTGGATACGGGAGTATATTCAAGAGGTGGGACACATGAATGAGTTTAAGTCCTTAATACACCTAATTCGTATCCTGAATAAGTTGAAATTTGTGTGAAAATTTAAGTGGATCAGTATATCGACAATCTAAGTGAATTGTTTAATTCTTAATGTGTAACTAAGCTCAACGGTACTTGTGACTTGTCATAAACTGATATGATCCTCTGATGCAAACTCAAACAAAAATATTGTCTGTAAATATGTTTGTAAATATTTCTTTACTGCTTTATATTTCAGAAAAATACAAAAAGATTTTGATTTCTGATTTATTTTCGACAACCGATGTCTGGGAAGCCGAGTTTCAAAATCTATGTATGCTGATCGTGTTTCTGAAAATAAAACAAGTTCATTAATTTGAAACTTGAAATTTTTAAAATCAAAAATCAAAAACAGTTTGTGATATCTCCAAGGTCATTAAGTTGGACTTGGATGATTAACTGTGAGGGATTTGGATGCTTATATTGTTAAAATCTGTAAAAGAGCCAGTTTCCGTTTTTGCTCGCTAAAACTGCAAAATCAATGAAGATTGATTGATAGGGGGAGTGAATCAAGTATCTGGATATATTCATATTATTATATCTTAGTGCCAGGATCTTGATTTAGAAAGTTTAATAGAGCCAGGATACGATTCATGGATAATTGGTCAATCAAAACATTGTTACTCATAAACGTTTGAGAATTGCAGATGTTGTACCAGACTACGATCCCGAAAGCCGAGTCTAAAGGGGAGTCTGAAGACGAGCTCAACGCAAAAGGAAGCGTGGATTCAAGGAGTCATGTAACTATCCTGAAAGAGCTTGTATACGAAAAGCAAGGTGTCGATCCCAAAAGCACGGAAGCTTGACGAAAGAGGGAGCCTGATAAAGAAAAGAGTCTACAGAAAGGAGAAGCTGAAGCTGAAGACAGATCCACGGGGATCTGTTCAAGCAAGAGGGAGTGTATGTTTGCTGAAAATGTGTTAAAGCTTCAAGAAGACTCAAAAAGAGAGAGAAAGACAAGACGCTACGAGATTGACTGTGGCAATATCCAAGGGGGAGTCTGTTAGTGCATTTATGTCTACCGCCTTCGTCAATCCGAGCCGTAGCGAGAAACAGTTCAAAACGAGCTTTATATTGTAATATTAGAGATAGCTAGTCAAAAGGCAAGGTGGCAGTTCTGTAATTAATGAGAAATCTCATTAATTCCCCTTGGCCTATAAAAAGGGGCTTTAGTATTAGAATTTAGACTTTTGGCTCATTTGTGTTTAGGAGAGCTCTATATCTAGAGAGAGATTCTAGAGAGAGAAAGTGATTCAAGGTGCTTGTTCTTGTTAGATTTATAATAGAATCACGTTTATATTACATCGTGTGTGTTAGGTCACGTTCGTGTATGGTTTCCGCACTTTTCACGTTCGTTTCGCATTCGTTTCGGAGTCAAAACCGGTCCTACAGTAGACCTTCACACGCGGTGCCGGAAATTGATACCACACCGGCCACCTTTGCACCACCGCCACCTCCAATGGGTTATGAAAACCCAATACCTACCTACCCAGATTCGACTGTGTATAACCCATTTGAGCCTCAGGCTTCTGCCGGTTACAGCTATCCACCTCCTGCTTACGATCCATATGTCGAAGCAGTTTACTACAATGCTCTCTATCCCTCACCGTTTCCACCAGCATACCCAACTGGGTATCCCGTTCAAGGGTATCAATACCCTTCTTATCAGCCGCAACCTCAACCACCACCTCAACAACCACAAACGCAAGAAATCTTACAAAGGTTGGAAGAGGTTGACCATAGGGCGAAGGAACATGAAAGAAAGACCCATAAGTTCCTTAAGGGTCTTGCAAACTTCATCAAGGGAAAGAAGAAGTAGAAGACTTTATTTTATTTTATATTGTAGTTTTAATTAAGTCCCTGTGTGGACATTTCTTTTAATTTAGTCCCTGCGAGAACTTGTTTCTTTCTTAGTCCCTACGTGGACAATTTGTTTATTTTCAAAGACCCGTTTAGGGCAGCTTATGTAATCCTTAGTACTATTAATGTAGTTTTCTGTTGAAATTCATATATATGTATTTAATTACGTCAACATCCAAATAATCATTTCAATTTAAATTGATATGCTTTGATATTTCAAAAGATGTTATTAAACGTACAACCTAGCCAAAATATTAATGGCTATGATGGTATAACCCTCTTAAGACAAGAATTCCTTGTTAAAAACATGTTAACACTCCTGGCAGTGTAGCTTGAGAAACCACGCCAGCCTTCAAAGTATTGGACTCTTCCAATCCCTTTCATAGCCTAAATGATCAATGTGAATCATGGCTAAAAGCATCAAATAAGAAGTCTATAACAAAAAAACATCCATATGAGGTGTTCTGCCTACGGGCCAATGTATATTCATGACAAAGATTGTTATGTTTTATAACTTCTTGTCCAAAAGGCGATGAAATATGTTCGACCCTTAAAACTTTGATCTAAAAAAATCAAAATCATAATTTAAATTGTCCTACTGACAAGGCCTTTTGTGCCGTCCAAGGCTAGTCAAAATCTCAGAATTTCATAAACATCTCAAATATCGTCAATTATCGACTTTTACGCTAATTAGGTCCATAGTATGGTTTTAAACCATATTTAGCACCCAAGACTTGTTACCTACTAAAATTTTTAAATAAATTTTAATATTTTTACAGTAGGTATAAGTCATGAACTCAGACTTCCAATTATGTCCTTAAAAACATATGTGAAATGACCAAAATGCCCTTTCAGGGCATAGTTTGGCCATAAATTGTATACCACACATATGTATGATATCCTACTGTTATAACACCATAAAATAAATATTTTACAGAATGTTTTTGACCAGAACCTCAGTTTACCTTTAAACCTCTTTTATAAATCTTAAAATGACCAAAATACCCTTACAGGACTTAATTCGGTTTTAAATTCTTTTTGGGCATATATGTTGACATCCTACTGATGTCTTAACATATTTTAAGCATAATAATATATGGTAATTGTATATGGTTCATTCGGTGACCTATTATGCTTATACGCATTCGGTTCGGTTTATGTAACTAGTTTCATGAATTAGCCGAAACGGGTTTAACCTTGTCATCTAAACTTCAAAATCCAGAATGTGTTTTGTTTACCCATATTATACAAGTATTCAAACTTGTCGGGTCTAAATCACATTCCATTCCATTCTGGTCTCCGCTTAATCTAGCGTTTCGAATCGTAAAACATCTTTATAACTAACCGGTCTAAGTCTTTGACTTAAATAAGACCCGTTAGTATCCTAATAGGTTAATAAAACCTTCCTTACAGATTAAGTAGCTTCTGTAGAAGATATTTATATAAGGTCTTAGGAAACATACAGCTGAGTAGCATCCTAGCATAACTAGCTCAGGTAAATACTTTTAATTTATTTTCCCTATATGGGCTTGGGATACGGTAAATTATTACCACTTGGTCGGGTATGAGATTATTGAGTCGGATTGTGATTTAAATAAATCTACATAACCCGTTTTAATCTGTTTTGTTTGATAACATAAACATTGGGGGTTAACGACTGTGTCTTGGATATCCTCGGCTCATTTAATTGCAAATGGCCACGACCTATGCACGGGGTGTAGGCATACACCTGACAGATGCAAAATGCTAAAATATTAATTAACCCACATGTTGGGGATAACTCCTTTGTGGGTTTCTAAGTGGCGAGTCAGTTAATCATGTCCGGCTTTCAACCCGACCCCATATGTATGACAAACATGTAAATCTGTATACAGGATTTTATTAAGAATTATCCTAAGTTATAAATGATTTGTGCCTTGTGCGCTTAAATAAAATTTTCCTAAATGTTTTTCAAAAGAGTCAGTTAATTGTATTTACCAGTGAAAACTAACGTATTTTCCAAAGACTAAGTGACAGGTACCTCTGGAAATTAGGCTGGAGCTACTTGGTGTCAATTAAGAGGATCTTGCAAATCCTTAGATGCTTGAAGTCTGTTAATCTCAGTTTTATGTATTTGATTTTATGGTCCGCCTATGGATCTCTATTACAATCAGTCTGCATATTCTTTTGTTTTGGACTTTCGGACACTATGGATTGTAATAGTAATTAACTCCAAGCCTTCCGCTGTGCTATAATTATGTTAATTGAAAATGATGATATCAACTACGTCACGATACTCCCCACCAGGCCCATCGGAAATATGCAGAAATATTGGGGTGTGACATGACTGTGTCAGTACGTCTCGTTTCCCTTGACATCAAATTCTAAAACAAATTACTTCTAACCATTGGGTTCTTATTATTGTAGTACGTCCTTGAATTCACATAATTCGAATAAGTCTTGATTCGAATTCATGATGATTCGCCTTGGTAATATTTGTGATAACCTACGCATAACCTGACTCTAGGGAGTTAACATAGTCAAAATTTTCGAGGACAAAATTTCAGTAACAGGGGGAGAATGTGACAACAGGTAAATTACGGCTCCTAATTACGCGTAAAACAAACATTAAGATGATAATAAATATTTCTTAAGACGTAGATTAACTTAATTAGGCCTTTGGAGTGCCTAGGAACGTCTATTCGGCTTTACAGTGCACGAATGGTGATTTGCGGAAAAATCTACTAAATGTTGAACGGTAACGAACGGAAACCGAAAAAAATACTGACAACGCCGAGAAATACAGATTTTCTATGAATATTTTATATCTATGAACTTAATAATGTGAATTTGTTGTGCTTCCGTACGTCACAAACGCAAATGTGAACGAAAAACGCGACTGTAGGAAACGTACCAACAACAAACGGAAGCATCGAACACGCGTATTACCTTTAAAACTGAAATTTTGCGATATATTTAGCTTCGTAATTAAATTTTAATAACCGTAGTCGAAACCAGATTGAAAACCAGATTGAAACGACGAACGACGCGTTTTACGCAATTTAACGCAACCGACGAACGAACACGCCAAAAACCAACTTCCGGCGTACATTTTACGTGATTTCAATTTTAAAAATATATGTTAGTATATTTTACGGAGCACGTGCGCGAGAACGGGTTCGTAGGAGCAGATGGGTCGCGTAAAACACGGGGATTGGGCTTGCGGTCCTAAAGCCCAAGCCCAATAAAGAAACCTAGTATAAATAAGTTGAGTAACCCTAAAGTTGCTCATTGTGTTTAGCCGCTCTTCATCATTTTCCCTCCCAACCTTATCTACTTCTTTTCAAAACCAAACACACACTCACAGTCCCTTCATTCTAAACATTCACCTCCACTTATATCCCTCTCCTCTCATTCGATCCACCCTCACAAACAATACCCCTCTGCCTTACCCTCTCTCTCGATAACATACACAAACAAACAATCCTTGTCCCTCTTCCCCTCTCGTTTCACTACTGGCAACACAAGGCCGGAGACGGTTGACCGGCTGGCTGCTGATGGCTCCCATCTTCAGGCGACACACCCAAACACCCCCCCCCCCTCATCGGCTAAATGAACGACCACCACCATCGGGTGGTGGTGATTGACGGCCTGCAAACGGCAACACAGGGAGACGAGATAGATAGAGAGAGAGAGAGAGGAATGAGAAGAGAGAGAGAGTGATGGCAGTGACCGTTGCCGTCTCTGACGACGACGACTGCGCCTTTTGGCGGTCGACGGTGGAGCCGCGGTGGCGGTGGTGATGTTATCCGGTTGGTTTCAAGCTTAGCTCGGGTTTTAACTTCATGTATGGGGTTTAGATTCAAGGTGTCTCGTTTTGGTTCAATATCAGATGCGAGGTTTAGTTGGGTTGTTTCGGGTCAGCAGAGGTTCGAAGGTGGTTCAGCTTCGAGTTTGGGTTTTTGGGTAAAATTTGGTCAGCGGCTCAGTACCGGGTCAGACGGTTCGGTTACGGGTGCGGGTTTGGTTTCGGGTCATGGTTCGGGGTTTGGTTCAATTTGGTTTTGGTTCGGCTCAGGTTCAGTAAAAACGGTCATCAACATCAGAGTGCTTTCGGTTTAGATCTGGTCAACGGGTTCGGGTCAACTTGTCAACGGGTTCGGGTCAACTGGTCAACGGGTTTCGGACGGTCAACAGCTTGGGTTCGGGTCAATTGGTCAGCTGGTCAATGGTCAGAATTTCGGGTTTGGTTGACTCGGTCAAACCTGGTCAACTCAGTCCACCTTTTCGGTGTTTCGACATTAGAAGTTGGTAAAGATTAACGGCGTGTTTATTATTTACGTTAATTTTAATATTTTTTTATTAATTTCATGAACGAACTCGAACCGATTCGGATTAGTGTTTAGTTTACATTTTGTCGTTGTTACAAAAATTATATATATTGATGATTGAATAATTGTTGAATTTTGATAAAATAACCACAACTTGTGTTGTCGGGGGCATCCAAAAACAGAGGAAACTCTGCCCGTTTTTCGAGAAAATCCGTAAAATACAACGCATTTTATCATAAAATAAAACTATTGGATTCAAATAATCTGTTATAAAAGCAAATACAAGTATGTAACTACCCTCGACAGCACTTTATAACTTAAGAAAACGACGAATTCGGAAATTATTTACAACAAATAAATATAATTATTATATTTGTTTTAAACTTCGAAAATTCGTCAAATCTTTTATAAATCAACGTAATTATTTATATTGTTTCAAATGCCGATAACCCAATTTCGTTTATATAAATACATATAGTTTGCGTATTTGTTTCAAATGTCGAATAGTACGACTTCTTTTCATAAAAATAAATATAGTTTATATTTATTTCAACAATCAAACAAGGCGACGATCCTTTTTCTAAAATAAATACAGTTATATATTTATTTGGAATACCCAACGACTCGACGATTCTTTTACTAAAATAAATATAGTTTATATATTTATCTTAAACACCGAACAACACTAACTCGTTTATAAAAATAAATATAGAATATATATTTATTTCAAACATCAAACGACTCATATACTTTTATAAAATAAATATAGATACATATTTATTTCAATGTCAACAACTTGAAAGCCTAATAAACTAAACATGACATCTATGTTTATTTTCAAACGTCAAAAGCTCGACGATTCTTTTATAAATAAATATGACTTTATATATTTATTTTCAACGCCTAAACGACGTGCTATATATCAACGTACGACTTATCGGGATGACTAACGCGATTATACCGATATATTTATATGTTTTTCTATAAATATTTATTTATTTTAAAATCTCTCAAGAACTAAGTATTTCCAAAACATAGTAACTATTAACGACATTAAACGAGACTTAACGCGTATAACTTAATCGTTTCCATTAAGTTAACAACTAACCCTCGAATCGTTCAGTTAACGATTCGGTAGAGCTCGGTGACACGTAGTTTAGTTACCGCCTTTATTAAAAACTTAAAAGATATTCCGTGTTTGGAATATTGTAGAATGCACGCTAGCGAGTCACGTCTTGGAAATGACATCACGAAGTCGTATTTAGCTAGCTTTGCACAAGGATATCCAGATGAGTTCATAACCCCACCTTTTTACGTTTTTACATTTTTTAAATGTTTTCAGGGTGGAAATATAAGCGAAGTTTTGCAAAGTTAAACTATATTTCAATGAACTAAAAATCACATTTCTAAACCAATTTGAAATTAAATTTCAACGAACTTAAATGGTTTACGAACGATTTAGACTAAACATACCGGTTTTACAAACACATGCGTATTTACAAAACGTGCATGATTTTCATGACTAGAGACAGGAATGTCCTAGTTACAACAACGGGACTGGTTTGGTCTGCACACACATACTCGCAACATGTCTTCGAGTGTCAGGATGGTTCGTTTACTCAGACCGTTTGTCCTATGGTGACAATTAATGCTCATGTCTAGACGTGAGCTAAGGGTGTTGTGTATTGCCTATCATGAATCAGGTATAGATCAAAATCAAAGTTAACAGGAGTTGGCACCCCGTGCCTAGAGACCGCCCTTCACAGGTAATTACTCACATGATACGAACCGGTTACATGAGACAATTAACGATCGCCCAGGTGATATTGTTTTCGTTTCGGGTTTTAAGTAGGACAGTGACAAAATCCATGGTAGTCTGTTCCCATTTCCATATGGGTGTTTCCGGTTGCTGGCACAAAGTAGTAGGTTTCTGATATTCCACCTTGACTTTCGCACAAATCAACATCATGCACATACTCGGCTATGTGGGCCTTCATGCCCGGTTGCCAATACAAGATTTATAAATCCTAATATCTCTTGTCAAAACCCAGACGACTAGAACATTGAGGCCGGTGTGCTTTGTCCAACACAAGTTCCCTACGGTTGCCGTATAGTGGAATCTTTATTCGTTCCATGAAGTAACGAGTACCGTCTGCCTTGCCAAAAGTTGCTCCTCCATGCCCCGCATGGACCCAACTTGAAAATTCTCTTTCTTCAGCGCTTCAGTTCGCGCAGAACGGATCCGATCAAGTAGGTTAGAGTCGATGGTGTGTTGCGAGGCTTGCACATGTTTAGGTTTCACAGTCAAAATCATTCCATACTTCCATCCAGCGATGCCATCACATGATTAGCTCTTTCGAAACAAGGGTACACGGGAGGCTCTTTTGATCGGTCTAAGCAGTGCATTTGGTACCGTCCAAGTAATGCCTCCAACTTAAATCCAAAGACCACAGTTTCAACCGCAGGTTGTGACTCGTGTAATTCCCTTTTGTAAATCCACTACGTAAGTCATCACTTTCTCGTGTTGCATTGGCGTGTAACTGGGACTTTGATTCGAACCATCATGGTATACCACTAGATCTCAGTGCATTGTAGAGTTGAATTTCAGAAGCTGAAAAGATGTTCTCCTGTTTTGTCTCCCATGAGTTCACAGCACCCTGCTGTGCTATAGAGGTTAAAGCTGCGGAATTTTTGAAAATTCCGTGATGAATCTGTGATAGCATCTCGCGAAACCAAGAAATTGATGTATCTCTGAAAGAATCTTTGGTGCCAAACAGTTTCTAACAAAATGGATCTTGGCAAGATCCACGTGTAATCCACTTCGTTGATTACATGGCGAAGAATGTACCTCTCAAATCCAGAAGTCACATTTAACAAAACTTCGCGCGGGTTGGCTCCTTCCTCAGGAGCTCTAAAATAAGATACAAATGCCGTCCATGATGTTCCTTTCCCCCGGAAATGATTCAGAACATCATCAATAAACACGGTCGATTCATGTGATCCATAAAGCTGCTGGTGTGTTGATCAACCCAAAGTTCAGGGAATACGAAGTTGTAATAGCCGCATAGCGTCTGATATGCCGTTTTAGGAACATCCCCCCCTTGGACTCCCATTTAATGATAGTTCGCTCGTTAGTCAATCCTCGAATGGGAGCTTGACCCTTGCAATGGTCGAGGCAAACGGCTCTTGACTGTCACCTTGTTGAGTTCTCGATAGTCAGTACACATATGAAAAGGCTTATCTTCATGGATATAACTGGGGCTCCTCAAAGCGAAAAACTAGGTCCGACAAAACTCCTGCCCAACAGTTCCTGTAGTTGATTAGACAGTTCTTGCAACCCTCCTAGCGCAAGACGGTAAGGAGTACGAGTAATCAGGGCTGCCTCTAGTGTGAGATCAAACTGAGATTCTACCCCATCAGTTGTGGAAGTAAACCTGGAAGTCCCTCAAGTAGCACACTGAGTGGAATCACGAACAATTGATGGATCCTCTTTCCTTAGCCCAAACATTAGTAACGGTTGCCAACATCGCGGGGTAGTCCCTCCGTAGACGCTCCTGGCTTTCATCGCTAAAATGGTGCTAACCCTTGCACCACTCTGACGCTTTATAGATAACGATTCTCCACTAGGGAGAAGGATACGCAAAATTTTCTTCTCACAGGGTATATCCGCGCGGTATCTGAATAACCAATACATACTAACTACTGCATCAAAACCATCAAGGGTAGTAGAAGGAAGGTCGATGTTGGACACTTGTCCCACAAGTTCGAGTTTGCATTCCAACGAACATATGAGGTTTCAATTGACTTGCCATCAGTCGATTCCACAACAGGTTGGTTTCAAGAAGCATCAGGGTTAAACAGAACAGGAACGAGGCGTTTAGTTACCAAGAACATGCAGTTTATCGCGTTTCTATAATCCTGGCGTCGCCCATGCCAATCCTAAATACCCTTCCACGAACATCATTTCCCGTGTTGTTGTTTTTGTTACAAGGATTTCCAGTACTGTCGCCATCCCCTTGGTTGTTTTCGTCTTGAATTATCAACGGCCAATCCATGCCGTAGGCACCTTCATTTCCATACTATAGGATACTATTACAAGTACCTTGATGTTGCCATGACTGATGCCTCTAATGCCGTTGCTTGAAACGGAGCCCTGCGATCTTTCACCAACAGGGTCCATCTTTTCACACTCCGTACCACATCCTAGGGCGCTACTCATTGTGCTGGCAGTTACATATTCCACACTATAGTCAATTGTCATCGCTTATGCCCCGATTAATTCGTAAGAGTTGACTCCCATAAGTCGCTGACTAGGGTTAAGGATTCGATTGAAGTCAATTTGCTGGTGTTTGTTACCGGTAATCAGGGTCATCCTAGCACTGAGGTCGGTAAGGTACTACGCTCATCCTCTTGCCCATCATTCTTGCAAGTTGGTTGAGTAATACACGGTCTATTGCGGGAGTGTTGCAGAAGTGATCACTCTTCGGGATCTAAGCCGTCAATACATGGGTTCCAGCAAACGAAGGGGAGTGAGAAAGGTATAGACCAATCACTCAACGCTGCGACATCCAACGCAGGGACGTTCGTACAAGCACCTAACATTCTACAAAGTTCGCTAGGCGTTCAGATGTGTGTTCAAGTAATACTCGATAGCATTGAGATTCGTAAGAATTCAGAGGAGTGAAAAGATCACGTTCGAGTAGGAGGCAATCACTGCTAGGACTCCTATAGATTTGTTACGTTTCTCACTGATTAAATAACAGAACAGAACCCCTTCTTCACTTGCTAAGGCTCACTGGGACTCGCATGCACCCCACATTATTATTATGTGTGCACCCACAATAATATTGTGATTTGCATGCTCATCTCAGCTCCTCCTAACTCATGTCAAATGGCTCTTCAAATTCAGATATCAAACGGAGGTTATCAAAATGACAAGATCACATAATTCAAGGGACTATGACATATTATCAACGCATCATAATGTAAGCAAGCAATTCATGTAATCATGCTATAGTGACGAGTGTGTGTGTATGTCTGTACGCTACATCATAAACAAATGTGTACCAATAATGTAATGTATGCAGTAGATGAAAAAGACGAACCTTGCAGTCTGGAGCTGAGTGTCATGGTCATATTCATGTATTCAGAACTGTTCGGTTATAGTCTGGTTTTATAAAAACATTTTTAAAACCAAGTTTACTATCACCAGTGGCTCTGATACCAAACTGTCACACCCCCAAATTATCACCTAGGGAATGTCCCTGTTAGGCGTGTGACGTACCGACAACGAGCCACTAATTACAAAGAACCATACAAGTTTCAAAATAAAATTCTCAAGTATTAATGAAAAACACCAATCACGAGTTTAAATGTAAACCAGTATGTTCAGTGGAAGCAAGTAGTAAACCAAAGTTAAGTTGTTCAAAAACCAATGTATAATAGTAACAATAATCACATGAGTCCCTCCATCCATGTATCTCGACTCAAGACCACTCCAGCATCCCAGACAGCAAGTTCCACATCCGCACATATCAAATAACCTGCGAGCATGCAACAAGTGTATCAGACAAAGCTGGCAAGTTCACGGTTTATAAAATGTTTGTTACCAAGTGTTTATACCAGTACATTAACAAATGCAAAAGTAATATTGATAATATCTTGATACTGAACAAGACGGCACCTGATGTATGTTTTGCCCATTCCCCAGTGCTCCTATCAAAACACTGGGCCCGACTGGGTCATTAGTTCACAACCGTCCTCCCCGGTACGGTGTGAGGGTGCCAAACCTAAGTAGCGCTACCAACTAATACTCCATTACCTCCCCGGTAACAAAATATGGGACTTAAGAATGATAGGGTGAGATTATTATCCAATATTCCAGTTTTTACCCAAAAGACTTATCCCTCCCTGGGATACCCACAGACTGTCCCAACCACCGGGACGCATGCTCAAAAGTAGTGAACTCACCTTTGGTTTGCTCGATATGTTATGTTAATTTACCCGTTCCAAGTTGGTCAACTAAGCCCTACCGTGGTTACAAAAAAATAATTAGCTTGTATGCACGTAAGTCATGTAATCCATAAATCACGACACACATATCGTTATGCACATAACGTCATACAAATCGTAACAAGAAATCACGTATCACACTAATTATAGCATTCATTGAGCAATCAGTTTCGTATCCACTTATCGGCTTTCATTACATGTGCATGTATCATAACATCACTTAGCAGAACCATTCTTGCATTCGACAGATTGTAACACAAACATTCATCATCTAAAACACTGTAATCATTCAAACCACAAACATTAACGTATCACAACCTTCCACACAAGATATTACTTTACAGCCCATAACGGCACTTCTCGTTGCGGTGCGGCCCAGTTGATTCCAGGCCCACAAAGGTGTGTAACCCGGCCCCCAGTGTGCGAGCAGCAGGTGACACGGACACAACATAAAGGGTGCGGCCCAGAACCTATGGTCCGCTATCAGGCATGCGGCCCACTTGGTATGGCCCAATTAAGTATGCGGTTGCACAAAAAATAATCGGCCCATGTGCAGTGTGTGTAACAAAATTCATTTATTCAATATCAATCATAGCTTCATTAAAACCCTACCATCATGCATCCCTAAATACCAAACATCATTCATACGGTCAAACATGCTCATATCAAATCACCACATGCTTATAATTTGAATACACAGCATCAACAACCATCCATCATGTTCTGTGAATCATCATGCTATATCACAATTACCAAAACACCTATTATTCTAATTGGTTTAACAAACCTTTATTTCCGCCACCACTGTTTCTTATCACTACCCATGCTAATTAATTAACACATTCCTTTATTCATTCAACATGAATCAATCAATAAATAACTCTAAGTCACACTCCGATCGTACATATTACTAGTGTTTATCCAGATTACATTCACATATACAAGACATAACATCACACCAAAAGTCTAAGTCACAATCGATGCATTTATCCATCAAGAAAATAACCAAAACCAAGTCAAAACAATGTCACGAACATCTAGTTCATCTCAACCTAAGTAGTTTAGTAATTTAGCTATTCATATTATTCATAAACACAACTGAATCAGCTCTAAAAATCAAACAAGGCATAGTTTCAATGCAAAAGATTAGAATAATAAGAACAATATCAAACCCGTAATGATACGAATATGAACCGAGTGCTTCTTTTCCTTGCGCCAAAACAAACTGTCTTCTTTTTTTCTTCATGCGATCCTAGTGATGATGTTTGAAAATAATAAATGGAATCCACTCACTGATGTTGTCGAAATATATGAATAATTGGCCAATCCTCTTTTTTTTTTTTTTCTTCCTTCTGCCGCCCAAGTTGGTTTTCGAAACCAATAATAAGATTCATCTCCACAATTGCTTTTTGAATATAATCATAGGTGCCCCCTGCCTTGTTGTCGCCCCCCAATATATGTATTTGCCTTTAGGGTTTTTATTGGGCTTGGTTTAGAGCTTGGGGAGTGCTGGGCCTTTAAAACCCAAACAAAGAAATAAGTGTGCGACTCATGGAAAGTATGTGACCCGCACCTCATGTGTGATTTATCACAGCGAGGCATAACAATCTAATAACTTCTACTCACTTGATCAGGGCACTCCGACATAACAACCATCTTAAAAGAATTCATGTAATGAACACACGATTACCACGCACGATAGGACATGAATGGAAGTGACACTTACGAAGCGAACCTTGGAATTCCAGGTTGTCATAAATGTGACAATTCAAAATTTAGAACCTTTCGTTGTATCTTGATATAACATGCTTGAACGTTGTGTGACTAGTTAACTTGTTGATTTAATGATATAAGTGAACATCCTATGTGATTATGTGTTATGTTTATATGTATGCTTGAATGTATGCGACCCGAGACACAAGAACCCGACTCGAGACCATGCGGTCTCGAGTGAATAGTGTAATAGTTGGGCCGTTTGGGCCGCACCTCATTTAATCCATCCGAGACCCACTAGGGTGCACCAACTCGGTCCGGGTATAAAACCCACAAGAGTGACCAACCTTGCCTCTTTGCACCATTTGCAACATTTCAACACACACACTCTCCCCTACACTCCCTCTCTCTAGAAAACCTTAAACCCTAAAGATCAAACACCACCTCCCCTCTCCTTCCTCTCAGATCAAATCGGCATCAACAAGGAGACCCGGTTAAGCTCATCATCATCACTCGGACACTTCATTTTATTCGCCTTTCTTACCAACTCGGTACCCTTTCACAACCGGTTAGTGATTCTTATTATGTGTTGTATTTCGGTTGACAATGATGTATGATGAAACCATATGGTAATATGTTTGCTTGATGAGTTTATACATGATTAAAGTGTTGATTATGTGATAATATGCACCGTGGCTAGTGTTTGAATATGACAAAGGTGTTTGTGGATTCAATGAGTTCTTGGTGGTTAGATGATACATGCTTAGTTACAACATTTATAATGAACATGATCTCTTTAGTAAAAGTATAGATTTTTTGTGTGATAAAAGAATGATAATGATCATCCGATTTATGAGGTTATAGAACAAATGTTTTGTTTGTAAGATGAGCTTGATATCTAGTTTAGGTTTTATGATTCTTGTCCGTAAAAATGCAAGATTACATGGGATGAGCACATGATGAACATGTTGAATGAGGATATGAATATTTGAATATGTTTGAATATTGATATGAATAATCGAAATCCTATACTTTGATCCGTTTTTGGTTAGTCGTAGACAAAGAAACATGTTTAAGGATTGTGGTTGGATAGTACATTGTGTCATGAAATCAAAATTCCATTGGATAGTACAACTGTGCAGAATCAGCACCCCAGGTCTCGACTCGAGACCACCTCATGACAACTCGAGATCCTCGGTTAGGACACAGGTTGCGAGTCGAGAACCCCTAGTCTCGACTCGAGACCACACAACATCAACCCAAAACAGCGTGACTCGAGACCACGGTTACGAGTCCGGTTGCGACTCGAGACCAGAACGTGCATGACTAGAGACCTCCACAGTTTGCGACTCGAGAACTCGTAGGTATAACTCGAGACCGCACAGTCTCGACTAGAGACCGCACAGTCTCGACTCGAGACCACTTAATTATGTACGTTCTGTTTGGGCCTGCATGGTTACGGGCCTAAGTTAGTGGGCCGAATATATGGACTTTCTGTGTAGTGTTAATTGTGTACGTTGTGCACTGATTTGGACTGCCATGAGAAACACTTGCTTGCAACGTGCTAGTATGCATGTAGAAATGTATGTGCGTTACTTGGTTTGTACCTGACTTGTGTGATAACCATACTAGGACGTGGTTGACCATAATTAGCTGAATTGACCCTTCGTTCATCTGCCGAGCAAACCAAGGTGAGTTCACACCCTCTACAAAGCATGGGATTCCCAGGGGTTTGGGAATGGGGTTAAGGAACGTGGATTCCTCGTCCTCCTTGGGTAGGACAGCATTGGTTCAGGAATGTAATTCCTCGTCCTCATGGACAGATAACTCGTACTAGACCAAAACTCTATCACGAAGTCCCTCCTTTTTATATCGACTTAATCGCCGGGCCAATGGCGAGCGGGTCATTAGTTAGATAGCGCTATTTAGGTCTGACAAACCTCACACCGTGCCGCAGAGGACGGGCGTGAACTAATGGATCTGGGGCACGTCAATGATGATAGACATTGGCAGTTTCAGCGCACATAAACATGACTACAGTCAGCAGTCGATATGGTAACGAGTCTAGTGTATACATGGGGTAGCCCCCACGGCCGAAATGCCAGATAACTAACATGGGGTAGCCCCCACGGCCGGAGTGCCAGAGTAACCGGGAATAAACAAGTCACGTTTTTCAACTATGGGGTAACCCCCACGGCAGGATGCCAGATAAAGGAAACTGTTTTCGAAACAACTTAAAACGAACACCCAACAGTGAACTCACTCAACTTGTTGTTGACTCGTTACTACATGCTTTGCAGGTCTTTAGGTACTTAGCTGGAGCTTGCATGGAAGAGGGTCGTTGTGGGACATGGACAGCTGTGTGCCATGTTAAACTTTGAACAATTAAACTCATGTTTTGGTTTTAAACATTATGCTTCCGCTTGCAACTTAAACTATGTTTTGTTTGAACACCAATCGTATTGGTTGGATTTTATAACTGCTTATATGCTTGTTCAATATGATTGGTGGCTGGATCCTGGTCAGTCACGCCTCCAAGTGGTGGTATTCCGTAGGTGGATTTTGGGGGTGTGACAGATTGGTATGAGAGCCATTGGTTATAGTGAACTTGGTTTTAATAAGGAAAAGGTTTTATTAAAATCAGACTATAACCTGTACAGTGCTCTACGATCCACAACGACGCTTCACTCCACATGCAAGGCTCAACATTCTAGGTGATATGATCTGTGTATGTATTGCCTACTTGTTAGTTACATAGTACATTGCTCATGGTATGCTTGGTTAGTATAACTACTGTTGCTTGAACACGTGTGTACTTACTCACTTCTGTCATGGCATTTTCACGAACCCCTCTCACTCACGTTCCTCTTGATATGAAGATCATGTCTGGACGCATTAACATGACACAAGCCCAGTTGACGGCTCTGATCAACGAACAAGTTGCTGCGGCACTTGCAGCTGCACACGCAGGAGGTATATCCTGCAGCCCAAACTCATTCTAGGATCTTTAGAATCCTACTCTCGTGAACCAACCTCTGTGTTAAACTCTGTCTCTCTTTCGCCCACAATAGGTCAGCATGCTCAACCGCCCGTGTGCACTTTCAAAACCTTTATGGACTGCCGACCAACTACTTTTAGCGGCACTGAAGGAGCCGTAGGTCTCCTCCACTGGTTTGAGAAACTAGAATCTGTGTTCGAAATGTGCGAATGCCCTGAGGCTCGCAGGGTGAAGTATGCTACCGGTACTCTCGAGGGTTTAGCCCTCACATGGTGGAACGCTCAGGTTCAAATGCTGGGGTTGGTTGCTGCCAACGCCACCCCATGGGAAACTTTTAAGGAAATGATCAAGGAAGAATACTGCAGTCGGGATGACATTCATAAGCTGGAAGTTGAGTTCTTCAACCTCAAGATGACGGGGTCAGAAATTGAGGCGTATACCAAGAGGTCGAATGAGCTTGACTTACTGTGTCCTACTATGGTGGACCCTCCAATTAAGCGAATTGAACTCTTTCTCAAGGGCTTGGTGCCAGAGATCCAAAGTCATGTGACTTCAGCAAACCTCGCTACTATCCAGCAAGTTGTTCAGTTGGCTCACCGTCTCACGGATCAGGCGGTGGAGCAGAACAGGTTACCAAAGCGCATAAGTGTTGCAACTACTTCAGGTGCCCTTAATGACAACAAACGGAAATGGGATGGAGCTTCAAGTAAGGGGTCGACTTCTGTTCAGTCTCAGTCTCAGCAGAGGAAGACTGAAGACTACAAGAGCCCCAGTCAGCAATCATCTGGTGGTCAAAGTCATGGTGGGTACAAAGGGAATCACCCCAAATGCAATCGCTGCAGCCTGCACCACAGCGGGCCGTGCACCAGGGGTAACTGTCATCGGTGCAATAAGCCAGGTCACGCTGCAAAGGATTGCAGGAGCTTATACCCCGCAAACCAGAATCGTCAACAACAGGCCCCACTGAACCAGCGCCAGCAGCCGCAGCAGGGTGATAACAAAGGGTGCTTTCAGTGTGGAGCTGAAGGCCACTTTAAGAGAGATTGCCCCCAACTGAACAGGAACCAGAACAACAATAACAACAATCAGGGGAATGGTAACAATGGGAACAACAACAATGGTGCCAGGGGACGGGCGTTCGTGATTGGCCAAGGTGAAGCAAGGAATGACCCCAATGTTGTGGCGGGTAAGTTCCTTCTCGACGACTTTTATGTTATAGTTTTGTTTGATTCGGGTGCCGATACTAGCTACGTGTCACTAGAAGTTAGTCGAATGCTTAAGCGTATTCCAACACCTTTGAACAACAAGCACACTGTAGAGCTAGCAAATGGTAAGAGTTTAGAGGCCGCTCATGTAGTCCAGGGTTGTAAACTTATTCTCGCTGACCAGACCTTCTCTATCGACCTTATTCCTATCGTCTTGGGTAGTTTCGACGTTGTCATTGGGATGGATTGGTTATCCCAACACCGAGCAGAGATTCTTTGCAACGAGAAGATTGTTCGTATTCCTGGCTCCGGTGGTGAACCTCTCATGATTCGTGGCGACAAGAGGAGTGCCGTTGAGAACGTCATCTCTCTCCTTAAGGCCCAGAAGTGCTTGCGAAAGGGCCACACTGCCATTTTAGCTCTCGTAACTGACACCTCGGAGAAAGAGAAGAAGATAGAAGATTTTCCAGTTGTACGCGACTAACCGGAGGTATTTCCTGAGGAATTACCTGGCCTTCCGCCTCATCGCCAATTCGAGTTTCAGATTGAACTAGCTCCTGGAGCTGCGCCTATAGCTCGTGCACCGTATCGTTTAGCTCCATCAAAGTTGGAAGAACTCTCTACGCAACTACAAGAACTCTTGGATAAGGGTTTTATTCGTCCTAGCTCATCGCCCTGGGGAGCTCCAGTTCTGTTTGTGAAGAAGAAAGACGGTACCTTTAGAATGTGCATCAACTACCGGGAACTCAACAAGGTGACGGTGAAGAATCGTTATCCTCTACCGCGTATTGACGACTTGTTCGACCAGCTGCAAGGGTCGAGCTATTATTCAAAGATTGATTTGAGATCAGGATATCACCAGCTGAGAGTCCGAGAGGAGGACGTCTCCAAAACAGCTTTTAGAACGCGTTACGGACACTATGAGTTTTTGGTCATGCCTTTTGGGCTGACAAACGCACCTGCGATTTTCATGGACTTGATGAATCGAGTGTGCAAGCCTTACCTGGACAAGGTCGTTATAGTCTTCATCGACGACATCCTGATCTATTCTAAGAGTCAGGAGGAGCATGAGCAGCATCTACGACTTATTTTGGGACTCCTTCGAACGGAACAGCTGTATGCAAAGTTCTCGAAATGCGACTTCTGGCTTCGTGAGGTCCATTTCTTAGGCCATGTGGTGAACAAGGATGGGATTCACGTTGATCCATCCAAGGTAGACTCGATTAAGAACTGGCCTGCACCTCGTACACCAAAGGAAATTTGCCAATTCTTGGGATTGGCAGGTTACTACCGGAGGTTCATTAAGGATTTTTCTAAGATTGCACAGCCTCTCACCTCACTAACGCAGAAAGGCTTTGTTTATCGATGGGGAAATGCACAGGAGTTAGCATTTCAGCATTTAAAGGATAGACTTTGCAGTGCACCTATCCTTTCCTTGCCAGAGGGCACAGACGATTTGTTGGACCGTGTCTTGACCCTAAACGATCAGTCAAGGCAGTTCATCATCACGTATAAAGGCGGAATCAGTATACGCAACGTAACAACACCTTTCCTATTCAATTCCTTCACTTTATTGCTTTTCTGAAATCGATTTGACAGAGTTCGGTTACAAATTACATGAGATGATTCCGCTCCAATGTCATAACCTAATGACACATGTGAGGTATTTATAGTAAGGCTAATTTCGCTTATATGGCATGACCATATGAGCGGAATCACTTGTAACTGATTTCGCTTATATGTCATGACCATAAAAGCGAAATCACCATGTGTCATATAAGCGAAATTACCAGGTGACTAATGAGCGAAATCACAAAGTCTCTAAAAGCGAAATCACCTATAAACTATGTTCACATAAGCGAAATTAACATTATAAACCCTAATCTTGACTTTTAAGCTCTAATCTTGATATATCTTGACTTAAGACTTGATGTAGATGAAGTCAACAGACATTCTCATGCACCAACAGACTCCCCCTTGGATATTGACGAAGTCTTCAGCTCCGAGTCTTCAGTCTTAGTCTTTTCTCTAACTCTCTGTCTTCTCATCATAAGCACTCTATCTTCACAGACTTCAGAATTACAACCTGACTCTAACTTCCATCTTCCCTTTGACTGTTGATCCAGACTCCCCCTTTCACAGACTCCCCCTCTCGATATGCTAGAATCTGAGATATCTGGTTCAAGCTTTGACAATTAGCATCCATTGGGAATAATGAAGTCCAAACCTGTTACTCAACCAATAAACATTACAAATCTATCTTTCAAACATAACTCACAAACTCAATTAGTTTTAGCAATCCACTCAAGTATTCAGGTCCAAGTTAATGACCCTGATCACTTGATTAATCTACCAAGTCCAAATTAATGACCTTGGTTGATCATTTGACGAATCAAACTGATTTTGAAAACATTTTTCAAACAATTTCTGAAAATAACAAGTATCAAATTAATGAACTTGTTTTAACTTTTCAAACAAATACAAACTTCATCAAAGTAAGCTCTCCTCATTCTTCAGTCCAGAATCTCCTGTATCTGCTTCAATCAACTGAGAATCCAACAATCAACTCTCCACTTTGGTTTGTCCGAAAAATAAAGCAGAAATAAAATCTTTTTGGATTTTATAAAGTGTTCTAAACTAAGAAATGAAATACAGAAAACTTAAATTGCAGAAAGTAAACAAAGTAAACTATTTACAAACATATTTTTGGTGAGCGTGTCAGGGAATCATATCAGCTTTTTAGACAAATTACAAGTACCGTTAAGCTTCATTTCATACTCAGACTTAAACAACTCACCTCGATTGTCGATATACTGATCCATCTTAAATTCCCACACATATTTCAATTTACTCAGGATACGATTTAGATGAATTATGAACTTAGATCATACATGTGTCCCACCTCTTGAATATACTCCCGTATCCAGAATCCCAATAATCAGTCTTACAGGTGAGTATACTACAATGATATCTGTATATAAATTAGGTATGCGAGGGCCGAGGGATCTCAGGTCGATACTTCCGTATACGCAGAGAGATATCAGCTTCGACTTTTCGGTGTGTCCCCTTTAGAGGATCTTTTTGCTTACAACAGCAGCGACTATCAATTTTATTGTTTCATCGGCATGCTGAGGGTTTAATGCTGTATTTCAAGCATTGCAGCAAGTATTATCCAGGGACTAGGTCAGAACCACCGTTCAGCAGAAGTCCCGGAATAATACCCCAGACATCATTGAGTATAAAGACCTAGTATATCAGATTAAGAGACCTTTCAAACGAGATTTCAGGGGTTACCTATATATCCAAGTAGTGTTCCCCACGAATTCACAAGTTTGAATTTAGGTTTATATCCCGAATAAATCTACTAAATGTGCGAAAACCTATCGACACATCGTTAGTGAGACTGTTTAACTCATTTATACTTTACAAATCTTTAGCATACTGTAATCGTCTAGCTGATGTACTATCATTTTACCTATATACACAAGCTCTTTTTCATTTTATCATGTTTTTGTATTTTTTTTTTATTTTTTACTGTTTTTGTATTTTCTGAAAATATCTACTCCCCCTAAATACCAAAACAAGTAAAAATTCGACAAACCATTGCAGATTGTTTCTCGACTTCATCCGCAACAGTACTCTCATCAACGCCCACAATTCCATCCGACACCGAAAGAAGCTTCATACCATTCAATTTTAACAAATAGTTAAACCGATTTTTATCATAAGCTTTGGTATGTAAATCAGCTTTCTGTTCGTCAGTGTGGATTTTCTCAATTCGTATCAACTTTTTCTCAAAACAATCACGAATAAAGTGATGACGAATTTCTATGTGTTTAGTTTTAGCGTGATGTACTGGATTCTTTGTTATATTTATTGCGGCCTCATGATCAACAAAAAGAGGTGTGTTAAGAAACTGCAAACCGTAGTCGCGCATCTGTTGCTGTATCCACAAGATCTGAGAGCAGCAACTGCTAGCAGAAACATACTCCGCTTCACAAGTAGATAACGCCACAGACGTTTGTTTCTTACACTGCCAGGTAACCAATCTAGGACCAAAGAACTGGCATCCTGCAGTTGTTGATTTTGAATTGACTTTGCAGCATCCGAAATCCGAATCGGAATACCCTTCGAGCGTAAAGTCGCCTTTCCTAGGATACCACAACCCCAATGAAGGAGTTCCTTTCAGGTAGCGCAATATCCTCTTCACAATGATCATATGCGATGCTCTCGGGTTAGACTGAAATCTTGCTGCGAGGCACGTTGGGTACATTATATCAGGACGTGAAGCAGTTAGGTACATTAAAGAACCTATCATGGAACGGTAAAACGTTTCATCAGCCCTGTCTCCGGTGAGATCTGGGTGAATCCCATGATTTGTTGCAAGTGGGGTAGCAGCTGGAGTAGAACTTGACATCCCGAATTTCTCCAAGATATCATGAATGTACTTCGATTGATGAATGAAAATTCCCTCAGGAAGTTGTTCAACTTGTAGACCCAAAAAGAATTTCATCTCCTCCATTGATGACATTTCGAATTTTTGCTTCATTACTGACTCAAAATCTTTGCATAGATTTCATTTGTTGACCCAAAAATTATATCGTCCACATAAATTTGAACTATCAGAAGATGACCATCGACCTCTTTAGTGAAAAGAGTGGCATCCACTTTTCCACGAATAAACTTGTTGGCTAGTAGGTGTTGAGACAAAGTCTCGTACCAAGCTCTCAGGGCCTGGTGTAAACCATACAATGCTTTGTCCAATAAGTAGACCTTGTTTTTGTGGATTGGATCGGTAAAGCCCGGTGGCTGACCGACATAAACCTCCTCTTTAACCTTCCCATAAAGAAACGCCGATTTAACATCCAACTGATAAACTTTGAAGTTCTTCCAAGACGCAAATGCTAGGAAAATTCTGATTGCTTCTAGTCGTGCTACAGGAGCATAGACTTCGGTAAAATCAATCCCCTCCTGTTGACTAAAACCCTGAACAACGAGTCGAGCTTTGTTCCTTATAACAACTCCTCTATCGTCCCTTTTGCACTTGAACACCCACTTGGTGTTAATTTTCATCTGACCAACCGGCAAATCAACTAACTTCCACACTCCCAATTTCTCGAATTGACTAAGTTCCTCCTGCATAGCATTGACCCAAGAGTCTTCAGTAAGCGCCTCTTTGTAAGTTCTTGGCTCAACCTGCGAGATAAAACAACTTAATGAGAATTCAGTTTGCAAAGGAGCAACTTTTGTATAAAAACATGTAAGCCCTTTATCAATCTGATTTCGAGTGCGAACGCCTGTCTGCAATTCTCCTATGATCAACTCCTCTGGATGATATGAAAAAGTTCGCGGCATCACTTCGCTTGGAACATCTACATTTCCCTCCAGATTAGTAACATTCTGTTCTGCATCTTGTTCACCAACTTGATTAGTTTGACTTGAAATTTGAATTTGCTCCCCCTCAGAATCTGAATCACCATGATCAAA
This sequence comes from Helianthus tuberosus, assembly GCA_030545235.1. NCBI lineage: Eukaryota > Viridiplantae > Streptophyta > Magnoliopsida > Asterales > Asteraceae > Helianthus > Helianthus tuberosus. The sequence goes on along the minus strand of JARYGA010035883.1, from coordinate 64,722 downwards.
GACTGGCATGTTTTCAGCTTCTAGATTATCATTCTGAACCGACTGATTATCCTGAGCAACTTCATTCTGTTGGACATCATTATGTTCACCAGCATTACTTGGACCTGCTTCATCGTCATTTGAAGTTTCCCGTGGTCTCTTCGAATACTCAGCTGGGAACCTTAGCTGTGACTCATATTCACGCAAAATATCCAACTCATCAAAGAAATCTTCGTCATCCTCTGATTCTTCTCTCATGTCAAACGAATCCCAAAGTTTGTCATAATGATAACGCCATGAATCACCAGGATTCTGCGGCGGCATAGTATAACCTTGACATTCAACATTTGCAGCTTCAATAATCCGCTTCTCACATGGAACGAAGACACGTCGCAACGGATTTGCATAACCAACAAATATACCTTCAATGCACTTCGGACCAAACTTTCCAAAAGGCTCTATAACTGTACAGTGTGACCAGAACGGTTCTAGATACTTCAAATTCGGTTTGCAGTTATTGATTAACTCAAAACATGTTTTGTTGAACTTCTTGACAGTGAGAACCCTGTTGAGTGTATAGCATGCGGCGGAAACAACTTCAGCCCAAAAATTTATCGGTGACTTTGAATCTGCGAGCATAGTTCTAGCAGTCTCGATTAGTGTCCGGTTTTTGCGTTCTGCGACTCCATTCTGCGGCGGAGTGTACGGAGCACTAAACTCATGCAAAATACCTCTTTCATCACAAAATTCTTCCATCTTGCTGTTCTTGAATTCAGTACCATTGTCATTTCGAATTCTCTTGATACGCCTTTGGTACAAATTCTCAATCTTCCTGAACAGACCCATCAAACTGTCAAATGTTTCATCTTTCGTCTTCAAGAAAGAAACCCACAAAAATCTGGAATAATCATCAGTAACGACCAAACAATAGTAATCTCCTGTAATACTTTTGACATTCACAGGACCAAACAAATCCATGTGAAGTCTTTCCAGAGGTCTCGAAACTGAATTGACTTGCTTTGTAGGGTGTGACTTTTTCTTCTGCTTGCCTTTGATGCAGCTAATGCACTCACCTTCCAGATGAAAACCTTTGATATTAACACCCAAAACCAAATCATTATGCACCAAGTGATTCATCTTCCTTAGGTGTATATGCCCCATCTTTCGGTGCCACAATCTTGATTCTTTCTCAGTTGCTCTAGACACAAAACAATGTGCTTGACTAGTAGTTGTAGTTGCTACACTCATATCTAACACATATAAATCATTCACTCTAGGTGCCCTCATGATAATCCATTCTTCAGGAACAACAAAACCAGGTTTCAAGATCAAACATTCTTTATCAGTGAAGTGAGTAGTATACATATTGTCACAAATCTGCGAGATACTAAGCAGATTGTTCTCCAGCTCAGTGATGCAGTTAACTCTCTCAAACGTCACAATCCCATTGGATAACGTTCCTTCACCAACAATTCGACCACCTTCATGACCAGCAAATCCCACATAACCACCATTAATATTTCTCACATCATACAGCAACGCGGTCTTCCCTGTCATATGTCGAGATGCTCCACTATCCATGATCCATCTGGATACAAGTTGTGGAAGATCCTGCACAAAACAAAACTTCAATTTAACCAACTACAATAAAGATGCCGATTCATGCTTCGCGAACAAGGAAGCTCCGGCAATTCAAACTGTTTATTCGAACATGGTGTCCACCCAGGCCTCATCAACCTTAGGTGTAACCTTGACTCTCGCAATTTGAATTTTGAAATTTTCAGCCTTCAAAGGTGGAAAATTTGCATCATAATCAACTGAAATTGATTCTTCAGCCTTTTTCACTTCAGAAGTTGAAATTTTCATTTCTGTTTTTGGTTTCCAAACTTGTTGAGATAATGCAACCCGTTTGTAAAATTTGTCATTTTTAGTTACCATTTTCTTTATGGGTTCATTTTTCACTTGAATGTTGTCATTTTTCTCATTCTTTTTCTCAACAACGATTGGTGCTTTACCCTTCACATCAACTTTCTTCTGTTTAGTCTTCACAGTTTCAGTCTTAGGCTTCACATTGGTACACTTTCGTGCAATGTGACCAACTTGGTTACATCTGAAACATGTTCGAGTATCAATAACTCGACTTGTGCCTTCAGACTGATACTGTGAAGCTCTTTTCTCAAAGAACTCTTCATTCGATTTTGAAAAAATCTCATTTTCCTCATCAGCAAGTGAACTTGAACTGTTCATAAACACCTTCTTTTCAGCAAATCTTTTGTTTTGATTTCTTCTTTGCTGATAACTCTTACCACCCTGATAACCACCCGACCAATTGTTTCGATTGTTATTATAAAAACGTGGTGGAATAACAGGTTTCTTGTAGTAAGCTTTATCTTTCTCAAAATTCATTTGCCTTTTTGTTTGTTTCAAACTTTTCACTTCTGACAACTCAACTTCAACCAACTTGAAAACATTTGTCAATTTGTTCACATTAACATTCTCAATCGGAAATTCAGAATCCGAATACAACTTATCAGATCCAACCATCTTGTACATCATAAGACCCGATTCATCACTTAAGTTGTTTTTGGATTTTGATTTCTGAATGTACTTGTCCAAGAAACACCCATCTTCCTCAGTAGTGTCACTATCCATTTTTAGCACATTTTCAACAACAACTTTTACAATATCATTTTGGACACTATCGTCATTGGAAGTTGTGAACGTGACATCAATGTTCTCTGGAAGTTTAACTTCACTTTCTTCCTCAATTTCAACCAACCCAGACTGCTTTTTAGTGTAATTATCAAGAACAGGTGGTGGAACTTGATGAAACCCCACCCCAGTTCCATCACAATACACATCTTCGCCCGCTTTGTCTTTCCCGATGGGTTTGGGAATGATATGTTGCAAAACAAAGCTTGCGGAGCTGTAACTGTTAAGCTTCAACTGGATTCGCTCATTTTCGATAACAACCTCTTGAACTTTAAGTTTCAATTTAGCGATTTCATCCAGTTGTTGGTTGATTGATTCTTCTTTTACTCTAAGCACTGCTCTTAAATGTTCGTTTTCTTTAAAAGTTTTACCATTTCGATCATCACAATCTTTCATTGTGCTTTTGAGTTTTTCAAATTTTTCAGAAATCTGACGGTTTTCAAGAATCAAGTTTTCATTTTCTTGTTTAATTTTGTCATGATCAATTTTATCATTTTCAATTTGTCTAGTTAATTCTCTTATCCGTTCAGTTGAAGCTTTAACTGTTTTATCACGATCAAGAATCTGATTCTCAACGCTTCTGACCTTTGCTGTCAGATCATCAACTTTCTTCCCGTTGAGATACGTGACTGTGCTACAAAATTTGCACTCTTTGTTGCGATTTTTGCAATCAGCATTTCCATCGATTTTCTTACCTGACACATTTGTTGACACATCTGGACTGACCTGGCTTTTTGACTCAGACACGGAGTTAGAGTCTACCTCAAGTGCCTTAGCAGCTAGCACTTTGTCAGCCATTCTTCCAAGATTTTCAGCAGTCAACTCCTGCGTTGTGTCAATAACTCCAGTATCAATCTTCTTTGCTTTCTCGATCTCTTCTTTCTCTTCTTTTTCTTTCTTCGCTTCCTCTTTCATTTTCTCGGTTGGAGTTCCCCACCATTTATGTTGCCAATACTCATCATCTTCTTTGTATTGCAGGATTATGGCTTCAATATCAAGTGTACTATCATCAATTGCAATATTTCCATACTCATCAAGATAACACTCTCTATCTGGATCCCATCTATTGGCTCTCCTTGCTTCCAGAAAAATACGAGATATTCTAATGATTTTGTTTTCAGCAATCATTTTTCTGTATCTATACTTCTGCTCTTCAGTTCTATCATCTTTCCACGGAATAGGATCGTCATTTTTCGCCATGAATGCGTAACCAACCGCATCTTCTTCCGGTAGAACCTCTTGACTCCAATCATAACCTTCATCATCGTAAATCACTGCAAGAGCTCTAGATTTATCTTTGTTGTCTTCAACCTGCTTCAATCTAGGCGGCTCGTATTTATTCTGGTGATAAATTGCCTTCTTGTAGTAATCATCTCTGAAAGGGTTCTCCGACTCATCAGCATAAGCGTTTCGGCATTCTCGTTTGAAGTGACCCTTCTGCTTACACTTGAAGCAAGTCACCTTCGATTTATCGAACCCCAGCTTGGTAGATGCACCACCAATTGTCTTCCTTCCGGTAGTTTCCATAAAACGTTGTGCTCGACGAACAGCACTTGCCATAGCCCAACGAATATCGATCAGTTCCATTTCCTCCGGATCAATCTGATCGTAATCTTCTTTCGTCAGATTGGTGTTGCCTATCTTCCCAGCTACCAACCCTTCATATGATTCCAACACCGATGCTAGGAAGATCATCTGCTGCTTGGCCGATTCCTCATCAAAGTTCTGAGCATTCTTCAAGTCTATCGCGATGTTACATTGAAAACGATTCTTTGCATCTGGATGATTTCCAGAAGATGAAGATTCACTGTGATAACCACTATGACTTCCACTGCTTTGACCACTTTGATTTTCTTTGCCGGCTGTCGACACATTTTCAACAGAAAACGCAGTTTTTGGAGAAGTTGCTTTTGGCATCATGCTTTTTGGATAATACAACTCCAAATTCTGCTGATAAGATGAGTGATTGACTTTGTATGTCTTCTTCAGTTCCAACTCGTGACTCTCGAGTTTCTCAATCAGCAAATCTAATGTCAACTTTTCTGGTTCTTTGATGGTATTCTTCAGCATCAGTGCATAATATCTCCAATCCATCTCGTCAGGCAACGAATCGAACAATTTGTCGACAAGATCTTCTTCAGAAATATTGATATCATGTCTTGATAATTCCAGCTTCAGATGACCGAACCTTTCTATCATTTTACACACTGACTCATTCTTAAGACAACCAAACATATCAAACTCTTTCCTAAGAAGTTTCTTTTTGTTTTTCACGATTTCAGTACTTCCTAAACATTTCTTTTCTAACTTTGTCCAAAGATCTTTTGCATTTGAATAATCGATCAATGAAATTATGTCTTCTCGGACGGATTGAAATAACAATGCCACACACTTTTTCTCAGCTACAAACGAATCAATCTCCTCAGCTGCTCTTAACGTCTCACCATTTTTGTTTCCATTGGCATAACCGTTTTTCAAACTCTTCCAGCTGGGAAATGCGAATACCATCAACCAGTCTTCAAATTTTCTTGACCACCGACTGTATTCCGCAATAGCCATTAGCTTTGGAGGTTTATTGAATGTTCCGAAGGCACTTTCAGATTCCCAAGCTTCCTTTTTCTTCTCTTTTGGCGGATTTTCATTTTCATTGCTTGTAGATGTAACAACTCCAGCAAACGCGTACATGTCGCTGAATGGATTCAAGAAAATATCATCCATCTTGAATGTACCTACAAGATTATCAAACACTTAGACAAATTTTGAAATTTTTGAAAAATAATGACACAAGAGCGAAATCAGTCAGATTGACTGATAAGCGGAATCAAGTGTAGATGACAGATAAGCAAAATCAAACAATGTCACTATGAGCGAAATAACAGATTGACCCTATGAGCGAAATCACTTATGTCCAAATAAGCGAAATCACCTTGTCTGAATAAACGAAATCAGCAAAGTCACAAAAGTCCAAATAAGTGAAATCATGTTATGTCAAATAAGCGAAATCAGATGCCTATTGTCCGTAAAAGCGAAATCAGACTTTTAACACTCGATGTTCACAAAAGCGGAATCACGTTTTTACCCAATTTTAAGCCAAATTTTAACCTGAAACTTCTAAGGGTTGAACTACACAGAATTCCGATCACAATGATATGCTTAATGATCAATTTCGACCACTAATTTGTTCCAGATCTGAGATTGAAGTTCCTGTTCGTGAACTGATCGAATTTTTGTTAAAATTGATTGATTTTTACTTTGTTTTAAGATCTAATACTATTAAAGATTGTTTAAAAGATAGTTTTGCACAATATACTTGAAATTCAAATCATTTATTTCTGTAGGAACAAATTTAATTCGAAAAAGTAAAAGAGAAAGTGAGTAGAAATGAGAGAATAATGTCGAATCAGCTGTATTAGTATGAACTCCTCGTCCTGAAGCTCTGATACCACTTGTTGGACCGTGTCGTGACCCTAAACGATCAGTCAAGGCAGTTCATCATCACGTATAAAGGCGGAATCAGTATACGCAACGTAACAACAGCTTTCCTATTCAATTCCTTCACTTTATTGCTTTTCTGAAATATATTTGACAGAGTTCGGTTACAAATTACATGAGATGATTCCGCTCCAATGTCATAACCTAATGACACATGTGAGGTATTTATAGTAAGGCTGATTTCGCTTATATGGCATGACCATATGAGCGGAATCACTTGTAACTGATTTCGCTTATATGTCATGACCATAAAAGCGAAATTACCATGTGTCATATAAGCGAAATTACCAGGTGACTAATGAGCGAAATCACAAAGTCTCTAAAAGTGAAATCACCTATAAACTATGTTCACATAAGCGAAATTAACATTATAAACCCTAATCTTGAATTTAAGCTCTAATCTTGATATATCTTGACTTAAGACTTGATGTAGATGAAGTCAACAGACATTCTCATGCACCAACACGATTTTGTGGTCTACTGCGACGCATCAATTCAGGGTCTTGGTTGTGTATTGATGCAACGAGATAAAGTTATAGCTTACGCCTCACGCCAACTCAAGGTTCATGAAAAGAACTACACTACACATGATTTAGAGCTGGGAGCTGTTGTTTTTGCACTTAAGATCTGGCGACATTACCTGTACGGTACCAAGTGTGCCATCTACACCGACCACAGGAGCCTTGAGCACATCTTCAAACAGAAAGAACTGAATATGCGACAACGACGATGGGTCGAACTACTGAATGACTACGAATGCTCGATCAGGTATCACCCGGGCAAGGCCAATGTTGTGGCCGACGCCCTCAGTCGGAAAGACACCGCGCCTAAGCGCGTACGAGCTTTGCAGCTCACTATACATTCTAGTCTTCCCTCTCAAATACGAGACGCTCAGGTAGAAGCATTGAAACCAGAAAACGTCAGGGCTGAAGCCCTACGCGGATCAAGGCAACGCTTAGAACAGAAGGAAGACGGTGCTTACTACGTAACGGGACGCATTTGGGTCCCACTCTATGGCAACCTACGAGAGCTTGTGATGGATGAAGCGCACAAGTCTCGCTACTCGGTACATCCTGGTTCGGATAAGATGTACCACGATATCAAAACTACGTATTGGTGGCCTAGCATGAAGGCCCACATAGCAACTTACGTCAGCAAGTGCTTGACTTATGCGAGAGTCACGTCTGAATACCAGAAACCCTCAGGCCTACTCCAACAACCAGAGATACCGCAATGGAAATGGGAGCAGATTTCCATGGATTTTGTTACCGGCCTACCTAGATCTCAACGAGGAAACGATACTATTTGGGTAATCGTGGATCGACTCACAAAGTCTTCTCACTTCTTGGCTATCAAGGAAACGGATAATTTCTCCACTCTAGCAGACGTATACCTCAAGGAAGTTGTTTTGAGGCACGGGGTGCCCACCTCTATTATCTCGGATCGAGATGCACGATTTACTTCAGAACTGTGGCAAGCAATGCATAAATCTTTTGGCTCACGGTTAGACATGAGCACAGCGTATCACCCTCAGACGGACGGGCAGTCCGAGCGCACTATTTAAAACCTAGAAGGCATGCTTCGTGCATGTGTAATCGACTTTGGCAACAGCTGGGAAAAGCATCTGCCACTTGTGGAATTCTCGTACAATAACAGCTACCACACCAGCATTAAAGCTGCTCCGTTTGAGGCATTGTACGGATGTAAATGCCGGTCACCTCTTTGTTGGGCAGAGGTGGGGGATAGTCAGATCACTGGTCCAGAACATGTGGTAGACACAACTGAACGAATTGCTCAAATACGACAACGCATGGCGGTAGCTCGTGACCATCAGAAAGTCTACGCCGATAAGGGCAGGAAACCACTAGAGCTCCAGGTTGGGGAGCGGGTACTACTCAAAGTTTCACCCTGGAAGGGTGTGGTTCATTTTGGTAAACGAGGCAAACTTAACCCACGATACGTTGGACCTTTCGAAATCATCGAGAAAATAGGCAGGGTGGCCTACAGACTGAACTTACCAGCAGAACTCGGTGCAGTTCACAACGTTTTCCATGTGTCGAATCTGAAGAAGTTTCTGTCAGATGAGACCCACATAGTTCCTCTGAAGGAACTCACTATCAACGTGCAGTTAAGATTCGTCGAGGAACCAGTTGAAATCACGGACCGGGATGTTAAGGTCCTCAAGAGCACTAGAATACCTCTCGTTCGAGTTCGTTGGAACTCACGTCGCGGCCCAGAGTTCACCTGGGAACGCGAAGATCGGATGAAACAAAAGTATCCCCAACTGTTCGCAAACAGTACAACCACTACTGAGGCTGAAGGTACGGAATTTCGGGACGAAATTCCAGATCAACGGGGGGTGGATGTGACACCCCAGGAAAACCTGGAAAACCATACAACTTAACTAGCTTCCTCAGTGAGTGCTTGCCAAATTTCGGGACGAAATTTCTTTCAACTTGGGGATGATGTGACAACTCGAAATTTAGAACCTTTCGTTGTATCTTGATATAACATGCTTGAACGTTGTGTGACTAGTTAACTTGTTGATTTAATGATATAAGTGAACACCCTATGTGATTATGTGTTATGTTTATATGTATGCTTGAATGTATGCGACCCGAGACACAAGAACCTGACTCAAGACCATGCGGTCTCGAGTGAATAGTGTAATAGTTGGGCCGTTTGGGCCGCACCTCATTTAATCCACCCGAGACCCACTAGGGTGCACCAACTCGGTCCGGGTATAAAACCCACAAGAGTGACCAACCTTGCCTCTTTGCACCATTTTCAACATTTCAACACACACACTCTCCCCTACACTCCCTCTCTCTAGAAAACCTTAAACCCTAAAGATCAAACACCACATCCCCTCTCCTTCCTCTCGGATCAAATCGGCATCAACAAGGAGACCCGGTTAAGCTCATCATCATCACTCGGACACTTCATTTTATTCGCCTTTCTTACCAACTCGGTACCCTTTCACAACCGGTTAGTGATTCTTATTATGTGTTGTATTTCGGTTGACAATGATGTATGATGAAACCATATGGTAATATGTTTGCTTGATGAGTTTATACATGATTAAAGTGTTGATTATGTGATAATATGCACCGTGGCTAGTGTTTGAATATGACAAAGGTGTTTGTGGATTCAATGAGTTCTTGGTGGTTAGATGATACATGCTTAGTTACAACATTTATAATGAACATGATCTCTTTAGTAAAAGTATAGATTTTTTGTGTGATAAAAGAATAATAATGATCATCCGATTTATGAGGTTATAGAACAAATGTTTTGTTTGTAAGATGAGCTTGATATCTAGTTTAGGTGTTATGATTCTTGTCCGTAAAAATGCAAGATTACATGGGATGAGCACATGATGAACATGTTGAATGAGGATATGAATATTTGAATATGTGTTGAATATGTTTGAATATTGATATGAATAATCGAAATCCTATACTTTGATCCGTTTTTGGTTAGTAGTAGACAAAGAAACATGTTTAAGGATTGTGGTTGGATAGTACATTGTGTCATGAAATCAAAATTCCATTGGATAGTACAACTGTGCAGAATCAGCAATTGCTGGGGGTCGAGACCCCTGGTCTCGACTCGAGACCACCTCATGACAACTCGAGATCCTCGGTTACGACACAGGTTACGAGTCGAGAACCCCTAGTCTCGACTCGAGACCACACAACATTAACCCAAAACAGCGTGACTCGAGACCACGGTTACGAGTCCGGTTGCGACTCGAGACCAGAACGTGCATGACTAGAGACCTCCACAGTTTGCGACTCGAGAACTCGTAGGTATAACTCGAGACCGCACAGTCTCGACTAGAGACCGCACAGTCTCGACTCGAGACCACTTAATTATGTACGTTCTGTTTGGGCCTGCATGGTTACGGGCCTAAGTTAGTGGGCTGAATATATGGACTTTCTGTGTAGTGTTAATTGTGTACGTTGTGCACTGATTTGGACTGCCATGAGAAACACTTGCTTGCAACGTGCTAGTATGCATGTAGAAATGTATGTGCGTTACTTGGTTTGTACCTGACTTGTGTGATAACCATACTAGGACGTGGTTGACCATAATTAGCTGAATTGACCCTTCGTTCATCTGCCGAGCAAACCAAGGTGAGTTCACACCCTCTACAAAGCATGGGATTCCCAGGGGTTTGGGAATGGGGTTAAGGAACGTGGATTCCTCGTCCTCCTTGGGTAGGACAGCATTGGTTCAGGAATGTAATTCCTCGTCCTCATGGACAGATAACTCGTACTAGACCAAAACTCTATCACGAAGTCCCTCCTTTTTATATCTACTTAATCGCCGGGCCAATGGCGAGCGGGTCATTAGTTAGATAGCGCTATTTAGGTCTGACAAACCTCACACCGTGCCGCAGAGGACGGGCGTGAACTAATGGATCTGGGGCACGTCAATGATGATAGACATTGACAGTTTCAGCGCACATAAACATGACTACAGTCAGCAGTCGATATGGTAACGAGTCTAGTGTATACATGGGGTAGCCCCCACGGCCGAAATGCCAGATAACTAACATGGGGTAGCCCCCACGGCTGGAGTGCCAGAGTAACCGGGAATAAACAAGTCACGTTTTTCAACTATGGGGTAACCCCCACGGCAGGATGCCAGATAAAGGAAACTGTTTTCGAAACAACTTAAAACGAACACCCAACTGTGAACACACTCAACTTGTTGTTGACTCGTTACTACATGCTTTGCAGGTCTTTAGGTACTTAGCTGGAGCTTGCATGGAAGAGGGTCGTTGTGGGACATGGACAGCTGTGTGCCATGTTAAACGTTGAACAATTAAACTCATGTTTTGGTTTTAAACATTATGCTTCCGATTGCAACTTAAACTATGTTTTGTTTGAACACCAATTGTATTGGTTGGATTTTATAACTGCTTATATGCTTGTTCAATATGATTGGTGGCTGGATCCTGGTCAGTCACGCCTCCAAGCGGTGGTATTCCGCAGGTGGATTTTGGGGGTGTGACAACAAAGGTGATGGTGGTTACGGTTTTGGGAGGAGAGAGAGAGAGAGAGGAGGATTTGTTTTGATTTTGTGATCTTATGAAAAATTGAAGAAGATTATAAAGAGATATGGAAGAGATATGAAAGTGGCATGCATCAACACTTGTCCAAAGAGAATCAAGCAAGAGCCAAGCAAAATAAAAAAATCAAATCTTGGAGTATGGTGGGTCCTTTTGATCGTGAAGTATATGGGGGGGGGGGGTTAAATGTAAATTTTGATTGGTAAAAATAGATAAAAACAGGTATTTAACTCGATACCGGGTGTTTTATCTAGCGTTTAAATCCCGGTTTATGGCGTTCTAAATTATTTTTATTTTTCTATAAAAATAAACTCGCCAAAATATTACTGAAATAAATTTCAGTTGCCGAGACTGGCTGTGTCGTCCGTGTTTCGCAGTATAAGCACTGTGTTGCGCAGTAACACGCGGTACGCGCTTAAACTTGAAAAATAACGTTTTTGAGCATTTTAATTTATTTTTCAACACGAACATGATTAAAAATAAAATTTTAATCATAACAGAATATTTTTGGAATTTAAATATTATCCGGGCGGTCACCAACGTTCGTTTCGCAGTTTTGCCGTAAATAGTTCTAAAGTTCGAATAAACATGTTTTTGCCATACCGAATCCTTCGAAACTTATTTCTAAGTTATGTAAAGGGCATTAAGGGTATGTTTGGCTTATGTCACAGTTCCGGAGTGTACATCATGTTAAACTGATTATGTTTACGTAACGGTTTATGATTTCACTTCCAGAACAGGTTTGAGAGTTCGGAATTGAACAATGATTGAAAACGTACTAATGTCACAAATAATTAAACAAATATTGAAATTAAAATGTCATATTTCATTAAACACAAAGTTGTTCGGAACAATACAAGGGTTAAAATACACAAATGTCACAGTCTCCCCTACTTTTGGAAATTTCGTCCCAAAATTTAATTAGAGGAAACTTCTGAAGGCAACTGTGATGGTTTCGCCTTCGAATAAATCCCTCGAACCCTAAGTAAAACTCTGGGCCATGTTTGGATTCTTAGCGAATTTGTCAACTGTCAAAGTAAAGTCCTTGTAGTAACAAAACATGGAGTTTCGAACTATGGACAGAAGAACGTTTCTCATGAAGACTGTCATAGGAAACTTGTGTGTGTTTGAAATCGGAATTGGAGAGTGAAAAATAAAATGACATTGGTCATGGTTCAGGACTTCTAGTAACTTAAATAACGCTGCGTTTGCAATGTAATAAGGAACACTTATATATAGGAAGTACCAGCGGCGTATCCACCATGCCCTTTTCTACATTGTTCCCGTTTCGTTATTCTCATCACTATAGGTCTTACACATGACAAAACTTGTGGTTTCTGTGCACCGAATTTCATAATTATGTATGCATCCATAATTGCATAATTCCTTGCACAGTCTGCACAGTTCATTTCACAATGCGTAGGGGAAAAATCAATTGAATAAACATGAAGTGACTTGACTAGACCACCAAAGGATATTTTTAACTAAATCAATGAACGATCTTTTTTAACTAGATCAACACATGATCTCCTTAACTAGACCGTCGTATGACCTCCTTAAATAGACCACTTAAGGGATCTTTTTAGCTATATCATCACATGATATTCCTAATCAGATTTTTTGAATCAATCTGTTTAACTAGACCGCTAAAGGGGTCTAAATTAAAGAATAGTACTTCATAATCCAAGGGACTTAACTATTACGTAGAAGCCCATTAAGGATTTAAGATAGTACCTTTGGGTATCCTATTATGGAATCTTCATATTGAAATATGGAGATTCTATAAGGATTTGGATAATGAATATTCAGATTACAAAAACACATGACATAAAAGAAATCACATAATTATTTAACTTGATCTTCATTTTTTCTTGTTAATTGAGCATATGAGTATTCAAAGTATACCAGGAATCCAATTTGTGAATTCCGTTTGGCACTTTAAACATTTTCAAGAATCTAACTATGAAGATAGGAAGATCTTAATAGGAATTTGGCTTTGTTTCTTAAAAGAAACGAGTATTAAAATTTTTGGGGAGATCACAAGTGATCATAAAAATGACAGAACCACACGAGTAGTTTGTCTTTGGGTCGGCATAATGAGGTTGTACTAAACATACACACAATCGTATCAGTTTTGTAAAATAAAATTGAAACAATAAATTTTATTTATGTATCAACTGAGTCGATTCAAACACCAAAAGATAACATACAAGGAAAAAAAAAACACTAATTGTTCACTGCTGCATCGTCGTTTGCGTTTGCCTCGTTTATGTTAAACACTCGTCCACGTGCTGGATTCACGTTAACAAGTCTTAGGCAATTGTTGCGGTAGTGAGTAAGGTCACCACAGTTATAACACGACCCAGGTGGAAATCGTGCTTGAACAGCAGCAGGATTTGCAGCAACTTGGTTTTGGTTGGCATGACGGCAGGTATTGATCAAATGTCCCAATCGTCCACAGTGGTTACATTTGTGACACTGCACTTGTTCTAGATGATGACGGTTGCATTTGTTGCACAAAGGTGTGGCACAAACATATTTTTTCCTTGCACGAGGTTGTGCTGGCTGGTTTGGTGCAACCTGATTGTTCTGAGCAGTTATGGCGCAGTTTTGAGAAGCCTTACGCTTCTTCTTCTTGGGTATCTCGGCCTGTTTTTCCTTTGGTTCAACTTGTGCAGTTTTGTCAGATGGTCTTGGGTCGCCCTTTCGAAAAAGCTTACCCTTCCTGATATAGGATTCAGTCAGGGTGTCAGACAATTCAATGGCCTGTCTGACAGTAGTAGGGTTGCTGCCAATAACAATATCCTGAACTAAGTTAGGAAGACCATCAATGTACTTTTCAATTGCCTTTTCCACAGGCGTAACCATAGCAGGACATAACAGGCTCAGCTCTTCATAACGGTCAGTGTAGGCTCGATGTTCACCACTATCTTGCTTTAAATCGTTGAATTCCCTTTCCAACACTCTAAGCTTATGACGAGGACAAAACTCCTTCATCATTAGAGCTCAAAGCTCTTCCCATGTTTGAGCTAGTTCCACATCGGCTCCCCTATCACGCATCACCCCGTTCCACCATGTAAGAGCACGTTTCTCAAACACATTGGATGTAAACTCAACCTTACGTTCATTCGGACATTGCACATGCCTGAATGTGCTCTCCAAACTTTCAAACCATTGCAGGAGTGCGGTTGCTCCTTGAGTCCCAGAAAACTTCAAAGGTTTAGCAGAATTGAATGTCTTAAAGTTGCACGGAACTGGTGCGTTGTTGTTGTTGTTTGCTTGGTTTAACTGGGTAACAAGGTTCGGGAGTACAACAACGATTTGCTGAGTGATCAAGGCTGTCATTGCGGCGTCTTGAGTTTGATCACGTCGAGGAGGAATCTAAAAGAAAAGGAACACAAGGAAATGTGTGAGATTGACATAGAACAATCAAAAGGAGTATTGAAAGCATCAAAAAAACGTAGGAAGGTGGTCATTTGTTCGTTAGTTAAAACAAATAAACAACACAGTGACTAATCAACGTAAATAGGTCTACATAATTCATAATGAAGACACGCTTTAGCCTATAAGTGGACACTCACCCCAAGAGTTCCCAAGTAAGAGTGACTGGTCCGATTATGTGGATTTGTACGAACACTCTAGCCTTAGACAGAAAACTCAGGGTACAGGCACCCACCCTTCCGGATTGCACGTGTTCACATTATTAAGACTCAAACTTTGACGAGATTTGAAAACTTTAAAGGCGTAAAGCCTAAAAACTAATCATCTAAGGATAGATGATCGATTTTCAAATGGAATTGAGATTTGTGTACTTGTTATGGTAATCACCTAAGGATAGGTGATAGTATTGTTTTAAGATCTAAACACAAGGTAACTTGTGTTAGGGTCCTAGGAAGGTTATAGTCTAGGTCAAAATTTTACTAATAACCTAATTCTCTATAACCATGAGCTCTGATACCAACTCTTCTGTCACACCCCGACCACGTAAAACAACAAATCATGACGGAAACGTTAGGGAGTGTCGTAACAGAATCATTGTTTCACAACACATGGAATTTTGAATATTATTTTATTACATAATAAGTTACATTATCTTGGAATTTGATCAACAAACAGTACAATTGCCGTTCATGTTTTTATAATTACTAAGGCCCATGTCCATCCTATGTAAAGCAATCAACAGTCGTCATGAAATAAAACCTGAAACATATATGAAAGTAAATACGTCAGCATAAAAATGCCTGTGAGTAACATAGGTTTTGTGTTGAGGATTCATGACTTTGGATGTTTAAAGAAATGTTTAACAAAAGTAGTCATGAGCCTTAAAATATTTTCTTTTATATTTCATACAAAAAGTGATAAGAAATCAAACGATGTAAAAGAATAATGCAATAATGAAATGAATAACCAACTAAAAATGAGTTTGTAGCATATATAAAAATATACCTTGGTTTTAAGAAAGTCAGGTAAGTAATATATTAAAATATATTTTAGTTTCAAAACAGTTAAACAGATAGTATATCAAGTATACTTTAGTTGTTAAAATAATAGTTTTTGGCAGTATATCATAAGTATACTTTGGATTGTAAATAATATATCAACTATGTTTTAGTAAATAACAAAATATATGTTGGATTTGTACATAGTATATCAAATTATACTTTGGTAAATAATATCACGTTGGTAGTATGTCGGAACATACCTAAATAGTGGTTCGGTAATATATCAACTATATTTTAGAAAACAATAGCATATCGAATTATGCTTTAGCAAACAGTATCACGTTGGTAGTATATCGAAATATACCATATATCACGATTTGGTAATACGTTCAAACCTTAGTACATCAAAATACACTTTAGAGACTATAGAAATACCACAAAGGCAAATTCTATTTGGTTAAAATTTGGGTTTTGACATTCCATACAACAGGAATGGGGTGTCTAGTCCTATAGTGCTATATCGTACTACCAATCGGCTTGATCATTGTTAATGAATGTATAAGTAAACATATGAACAAACAAATAGTCGTAACAAACTTTGAAAATCAGTTTTTAAACCATGGATAATAGTTCAATTTGTTAAAAGATAGTTCTATGCATGTGTAATCATATAGTCGAAATCATGAAAATAGTGTATCGACACATATGTATCACCCCAAAACATTTGAAAACAGTAAAAGAGGGGACTATGTACTCACCTTTGGGTGCGTTTTTATATGTTAACACAATCCCTCAAATTTTTTATTCGTCCTAAATTAAATAAGAACGATTTAATAATCAAAAACCCGCAAAAATACATAAGTTTCTCCGATACTTAGAATTTTCACATAACTTTGAGATCTTCTCGAAAAGTTATTATTTTTTATTATATTGGTGTATTTATATATATATATACATATATATATATATATATATATATATATATGAGTTCATATATATTTTAAAAACTTTCCGACTTGAGCGATTTTATTGGTGACCCTCATCATGTTATAAGCAATATATCTACGATTTGCACGTCATAATATATATACTCAAATGTAACATACTAATAATAACGTAATACACATAATCTTGTCAAGTATTAACATGTCATCTTACACATATTATAAAACACATAACACATTGTAACACATAAAATTTACCCATGAACAACCCATTATAGTGTATGTTGAAAAACACGTATTTTAGCGATTCGGTAACGTTTTTAGGCGTCGGAAGTCACGTATGACTAACCAAACACCAAGTAAACTTAATATAAGTTAAAATACTTACTTTTATATCAAAAATATCAGTTTACTTACTGATCTAAAATAGTTTTATAAAAGTCCTCCGAAAAGCCGATTTTTAACCGTTTTACCCCATAGTTTTGCATTAAACGTTAACCTAACCATCCCAAATCGAATCGACTTGATATTTTAACATAACCCATTTTATTTACTGAATAAAATAGTGGTTATACTCATGATAGTGCAGGTCTCAAATAAAGCACATAAATGATGCAAATTTCACATATTTTACCACTTTCTAAGCTATATGTACAACATGCAAAGCTATCAAACCTATGACAAAGTTTCATGCCATTATAATATACCAAATAATGTTATTTTTAGTGTTTATAATCTGTTCTAAAACATTTTTGTCATACAATCATTTTTTTTAATCATTTCTAGAGCTTTAAATCAACATGTATCCTCATGTACAAGTGTCTAAAGAACACAATCATATCATCATTATTTCATATGAGTTTAGATGCATCAAATATGTAATTTGTTCATATTTACTTGCTTATTTAAATGGAACATTTATCATATCATTCACAAATAATCCAACACTTGCACTTTAACTATCATCCAAGAACAAGTAACAACTTTAAATTTCTCAAATATGTCTAATAATTTTTTAGCCATTTACATGTCAAAATACTAACATTATTCCAAAGTATAACTAATGATTCAATCACTCCTTTATATCTCTAACATATTTGTACATAATCTTGTTCGTGCAAGCAAACACCCTAAACAAGCATTTATCAAGAAATCAAACTTCAAAGCTCATACATACATACATATATATATATATATATATATATATATATAGGGAGTAGCTCATGCGAGAACCACCTTTATTGTGAGAACCATGAGAAACAATGTGAACACAACCTAAAATAGCTAAAAAAACCTAAAAAAAAACCTAACCCCCACCCCCCCCCCCAAAAAAAAACCTAAACCCCCCCACCCCCCCTAAAAAAACCTAACCCCCCCCCCCCCAAAAAAAAAAACCTAAACCCCCCCCCCCCTCCCCAAGCTAAATTCTAAAAACTAAAACCTCCAAAAAACCTAAAAAAACCTAACCCCCCACCCCCCCTCTCCCAAAAAAAAAAAAACCTAAACCCCCCCCCCCCCCTCAAGCTAAAATGCTAAAAACTAAACCCCAAAAAAACTAAAAAAAATCTAAAAAAAATCAAAAAATTTTTTTTGATTTTTTTAATATTTTTTAGGTTAAAATCGCTACTTTTCGACTCCAAAAATTTTTTTTAAAAAAAAAAAAAGTTAAAATTTTTTTTTTTGAGTCGAAAAGTAGCGATTTTTAACCTAAAAAAGATTAAAAAAATCAAAAAAAATTTTTGTGTGTGATTTTTAGCTATTTTTAGGCATTTTGGTGGTGTGTTCACATTGGTTCTCGCGGTTCTCGCAATAAGAGGTCGGTTCTCGCATGATCTTCTCCCCTATATATATATATATATTATATATATATAGGGAGGGGCTCATGCGAGAACACCATTTATTGCGAGAACCTGCGAGAACCAATGTGAACACAACCTACAATTAGCTAAAAAAACCTAAAAAAACTTAACCCCCACCCCCTCCCCCCCAAAAAAAAAAAAAACCTAACCCCCCCCCCCCCCAGGCTAAACTGCTAAAAACTAAACCCCAAAAAACTTAAAAAAATCTAAAAAAATTCTAAATTTTTTTTTTAATATTTTTTATGCTCAAATCGCTACTTTTAGTGGCAAATTTTTTTTAAAAAAAAAATGTTAAATTTTTTTTTGCTTCGAAAAGTAGCGATTTTTATATAAAAAATATTAAAAAAAATATTTTTTTGTGTGATTTTTAGCTATTTTTAGGCATTTTTGGTTGTGTTCACATTGGTTCTCGCGGTTCTCGTAATAAGAGGTGGTTCTCGCATGATCTTCTCCCTATATATATATATATATAGGGCATGGTTATACAAGAAACCCTATCTTTTTAAGAAAACTTAGGAAACCCATTGTCAACCATTGATTAGCTTCCATCAAACTTGATCAATGGCAATGATAATTTTGGTCTGAATAAAATTAAATAGAAATGAATTAACTGCCATAAAGTACAAGTGAAGGGCATTTTCGGAAGTGAACAAACACATTGAAAAACAAAAAACACTGCCATGCAGTAGAACAAAACCCACTTTTTGGCATAGAAAATGACAAAACCCACTTGTGTCATCATCTCTCTCCTCTTTCTTCTAGTCAAATCTATTAATAAACTATTATCTCTCTCCTCTTTCTTCATCATGTGAAAAGAAGAAAGCTTCATGGTCTTCAATGGTGATCCTTCAATGGTGATCTTCATTTGAAGATAATTTCAGCATCATGTGGTCCGAAAAAATCACAAAGACACACGCACGAGTGTGTGTGAGAAGAGCGATGACAAGATGAATGTTTTTAGAGAGAGAAAGTTGATGTTTTAGATAGAGAAACAACAATCTTTATCACAAAGACACACGCACGAGTGTGTGTGTGTGTGAAGAAGGTTTGAAGATCTTCTTCGTGTTCATCGGACGAGTATAGATCCGGTAAGTGTTCTTGAAATATCATTTCACACTTGATTTTTTTGTTGAAATGGTTGTTAATATGTTTTTGTGTGCTAAAAGTGTTTTAGTAATGGTTAATGGGGTATCCATGGTTAATGTTAATATATTTTAAATAAATCAAAATCTTTAGGATGAGATTTTGATCAGGTTTTTTTGTTAGTTTGGTTGCTTGTTAGGGGCTTTTGATCTTAACAGTAGCTGTTTTTTTGTTGGTTTGGGTTGCTTGTTTGGGTTTTTGATCTGAACAGTAAGTGTTTTTTTGTTTGGTTGCTTGATTCACAGACTCAGGCCCATAACATGTGTTAAGCCCCCTGTTATAATGTTATATAACGTGTGTTGATTTACAGAAACAAACCCATAAAGATATTCAATTGATAAGCTGGATGGATGTACGCGAAGTTAATGTGTGTTCTAGTAACGGTTAATGTTCATGTATTTTAAATAAATCCAAACCTTTAGGATGAGATTTTGAACGGGTTTTTTTGTTGGTTTGGTTGCTTGTTTAGGGCTTTTGATCTTAACAATAATTGTTTTTTTGTTGGATTGCTTGATTTACAGAGACAGTCCCATAACATGTGTTAAGCACCTGTTAGAATGATATATAACGTGTGTTGATTTACAGAAACAGATCTATAAAAGATATTGAATTGACAAGCTGGATGGATGAAGGCGACGTTAATGCGGGGACATTGAATAAGTCACATCCTTTGGGAAAGAAGTCTTCGTTCATTTATAACATGTGTTGCTGGTTCATGCTGTAACAGAACACCATGATGTAACCTGACATGTGTTCATGTATAACATGTGTTAAGCCCCTGTTAGAATGATATATAACGTGTGTTAACCTTTTGTTAATTAAAAAAACAAGTAATATCTATTTTATTTTTGTTGATGTTTAAAATATCCGATAATGTGGATACTGAGCGTAAAACTTGTACAAGTAATAAATGTAGAAGTTAGTATGTAACGTGTAATATGAAACGAGCCATTTATGGTAACACATGTACCGGTAATTTTGGAATATATAATATGAAACGGGTCATTTGTTTTGCACATTTTGGAATGTATAACATGTGTTAAGCCTCTGTTATAAACTTTTTGTAACCTGACATGTATTCATGTATAAGCTGGTGGTTTACAAAACACCATGATGTGTATATACTGATCTAACATGTGTTACAATTTGTCTGTTCGGAACATGTAATTGCTTAACATGTGAGAAGGGTGAAAACAGTCGACGGGGGCGATGAGTTTAATGGGGAGCTTAGTTAATATCGTAATCTTGTTGTAACCCCACTTGTATACATATGATAACATGTAAGCATCCATTATAACCCGACTTGTATTCATGTATATGAAAGTGGTTTGCAAAACATCATGATGTGCATATACTGATCGTAACACGTGAACAAGTTAATATGGAACATACGAGTTAATATCGTAACACCGTATACCTGGGATAAAATGTGTGAAGCCTCTGTTATAATCTTGGTTTAACCTAACATGGTGTCATGTATAAGCTAGTGGTTTCCAAAACACCATGATGTGTATATACATCTTGTAACATGTGTTAAACGACTGAAAATGTATAACGTGTGTTAAGCATCTATTATAACTTGTGTTAAGACTTCCATAATGGATGAATAAAGTCCAATAGTAACTTAATAACAACAGAGTAAACCTGATATAACGTGTGTTAAGCCTCTATTATAACATGTGTTAATACTTCCAGAATGGATGCATAAACTTTAATAGTAACTGTAACAGTAGAGGTACTATGGGCGCCTCCACCATTAAAATCTTGTTGTAACCCGACTTGTATTCATGTATATGAAAGTGGTTTGCAAAACACTATGATGTGCATATACTGATCGTAACACGTGTACAAGTTAATATGGAACATACAAGTTAATATCGTAACACCGTATACCTGGGATAAAGTGTGTTAACCCTCTGTTATAATCTTGGTTTAACCTAACATGGTGTCATGTATAAGCTATTTGTTTCCAAAACACCATGATGTGTATATACATACTGTAACATGTGTTAAGTGACTGAAATGTATAACGTGTGTTAAGCATCTATTATAACGTTTTGTAAAGACTTCCATACTGGATGAATAAACTCCAATACTAACTTAATAACAACAGAGTAAACCTGATATAACGTGTGTTAAGCCTCTAATATAACATGTCTTAAGACTTCCAGAATGGATGCATAAACTTCAATAGTAACTGTAACAGTAGAGGTACAAATATGGGCGCCTCCAACAGAAAATGTGTTAAGTCTAGACCGTTTTAACATCGTGTACTAGAGAAAACAAAAAGAGTCTCACATTACATATTACTAGTAAACAAAAATACATAGCACTAATACGTGTTACGTTGTATGGGTTTCATGTCACATGTAACACATGCATGTCCTGAAGTTCAAACTATAACACGTGTTAGTTGTGTTGTGTTGTAACATAAACATGGTCATGATCCTTAAGCATCTGATCCACGTTTGACGAAACCAACGGTCCCGAGAATTGGATCTTGTTTCCCTTGTATCCATCACCATCCTAATAACAAAAAGATAAGATAACCGTTAAGTCGTTAACCAGACATAACTATTAACACATTCATAGCCAGAAAATCTTTTTCTCAAACAACATCACAAGTTTTTAGCTAAATTGCAATCTTTTCCTCAAATAACATCACAACACAGCCAAAAATCAGTTCATATGCAAACCAAGCATAACTTTTTAACACAAAAATAAAAACCTGCAAATTACATAAACATTTACCCCTTTTAAGAACCATTTTAACAAAAAAAAAAATCATGTTTCATCTCTATAACAGCCATTACACAAAAACCTATTAACAACCAGGTTTTATGAATAATTTTTGATATTTTAAGTGTAAAAAAAACTCACAAATTTAACAACTCTTAACACCTTACAATTTCAACAAATTATTTCAAACAAATCACATACAAAACAATAACCAAAATAATGATAATCAAACGAATTAATCATATATGACAACAACAACAACAACAACCTGTCGAAGAAGATCTGCATCAGAAGCTTAGCTTCAATTTCTTCAACACTTGACGGATACGCCTTCGTTTCCGTGAGTCTCCGGCGGAGCCTCGGCGGCAAGACAATGAGCATTTAATTCATCGTCAGTAGGGACGTCACTGATAATGAACCTGTTGGGGAGCAGATGACCCGGCGACATTAACTCGTTCGTTGGTGGATTTGTCTCCATGGACATTCATGGAGAAAGGAAGAAATGAAGGAGTATATGGTCAAGGAAGAGATGCAGGTCTTTAATGGAGGACTTTATTGTAAATGAAAAGGATAGAGAAATTAAGAGAGGAAAGATACATTGGGATTATAAGTGTGCAATAAATGATGTCAGATCATAGAAGAAAAAAGGTCAAATATCTTTTTGAATTGGGTATGAATTTACAAATGTACCCTCAAAAGCAAAAGGTAAGATGGAGATGGCTAGGACACGTGGCAAATTGTAGGCCATGTGATGGGTTTCCAAAGTTTTCTAAATTTAAAGGGTTTTTTGTGGAGCATTCCCCTATATATATATATATATATATATATATATATATATATGTATGTACTGTTTTATACACACACATATGTCACCATTTTTATTTTGTATCAAGACCCATTTCTTTTTAGATTTCAAGTTTATGAAAAATTCCAAGATTCAAGAGAAACTTCAAATCATCAAGAACAACCAAGAATCAAGAGTATGATTTAAACATAAATGTTATACCTTCAAGATTCAAGTAAGTTTTTGGATGAGATTTTGATGATAGGGAGCTTGAAATCACCTTGGAAACTCCTTTGTATCTTCACACCAACTTGAAATATGCTTGAAATGGAGCTTGATTATGAAGAACAACGATGCAAAGATGTATATGGTGAAGGTGATGGTGGTTACGGTTTTGGGAGGAGAGAGAGGGGAGGATTTGTTTTGATTTTGTGATCTTATGAAAGATTGAAGAAGATTATAAAAAGATATGGAAGAGATATGAAAGTGGCATGCATCAACACTTGTCCAAAGAGAATCAAGCAAGATCCAAGAAAAATAAAAAATCAAATCTAGGAGTATGGTGGGTCCTTGTAACCGTGAAGTATATGGGGGGGGGGGGTTAAATGTAAATTTTGATTGGTAAAAATAGATAAAAACAGGTATTTAACTGGATACCGGGTGTTTTATCTAGCGTTTAAATCCCGGTTTATGGCGTTCTAAATAATTTTAATTTTTTTATAAAAATAAACTCGCCAAAATATTACTGAAATAAATTTCAGTTGCCGAGACTGGCTGTGTCGTCCACTTTTCGCAGTATAAGCATTGTGTTGCGTAGTAACACGCGGTACGCGCTTAAACTTGAAAAATAACGTTTTTAAGCATTTTAATTTATTTTTCAACACGAACATGATTAAAAATAAAATTTTAATCATAACAGAATATTTTTGGAATTTAAATATTATCCGGGCGGTCACCAACGTTCGTTTCGCAGTTTTGCCGTAAATAGTTCTAAAGTTCGAATAAACATGTTTTTGCCATACCGAATCCTTCAAAACTTATTTCTAAGTTATGTAAAGGGTATTTAGGGTATGTTTGGCTTATGTCACAGTTCTGGAGTGTACGTCGCGTTAAACTGATTATGTTTACGTAACGGTTTATGATTTCACTTCCAGAACAGGTTTGAGAGTTCGGAATTGAACAGTGATTGAAAACGTACTAATGTCACAAATAATTAAACAAATATTTAAATTAAAACGTCATATTTCATTAAACACAAACTTGTTCGGAACAGTACAAGGGTTAAAATACACAAATGTCACACTAACAGCGATGGATCTCGCTAAGTTTACCAAATTGGTTGAAAATAACGAAATTTCGTTATTTTGAGTTTCATAATTCCGCATAAGATACGCAGATGTTATTAATCAAAAAGGTATTACCATGCTTTCCGGGTAACACCAAGAAAAGGTTAAAGTATGAGTAATGCTTAAAAAGGTTACTCAGTTTAAGTGTATTGGTTATAAAACTCAATAGACGGTGTAAGAAAGGTTTATGGGACGAAACCTCTTTAAGGGGGGTAGACTTGTAACACCCCGAAAACAGGTTTGTTAATCAAACCACGTTAATATTTATGAACGGGTAAAATACCGTTAGTGGTGAAATTAACCCGGTAAATATTAGGATTTAAATAAATAAACCTAATATTAATTTAAAAAGGGAATAAAAGCTTTAGAGGAAATAAAGTTTATAAGAGGCCCGAGTTAACGGGTCTTAAAATAAAACAGGATTTAACTCCCTGAACCCACTAAGTTAACTAGGAATAATTAACCTAGTTAGTAATGAGTAATTAAGTGAAAACAAGATATAAAATAAGAATTAATGAACCTTTTTATAAAAAGGTTAGAACTATAGGGACTAAAAGGGTTAAGTGTGAAAAGAGTTTTGATTAAAACAAAAATTAAAAACCAAAACACACACGAAGTGTGTTCTGGTCGACGTTTCCACAGAGCTAAGAAAGGGGTTGTTCTTTTGAACCCTAAACCATCAAAAATCAACCAAATTCATGGGACAAATCAAGTCTAAATGGAAAACCAAGCTGAAATTAGTGACCACCAAGCCTAGGGGATCACAACGTATGTCAAATTTCATTATTTGATTCCATCTCAGATTCTTGATGAACTTATGAAATCGAAATTCGAGCTTGCATGATTGATGTTTAGGTGAAACTAGGATGAATCCATGTCTAGGAACAAACCCCAGTTGAAAAAATTGATGAATTAAGATTGAAAAATAGGAATTTGATAACCACCCGTATATGTGTAAGTGGGTTTTTATATGATTGTGATGAACACTTGAATTAGGGTGTTAAATTGATGAATATTGATATTATGATACAAGTTCTAGATGTAGTTCATAAACACTAGACATAGAGGTTTGAATTTTGATGTTAACCTTGGTAAAAATAACTAGTTATGAACTAGTTTATAAATGTGTAAAAGTATGCCCATTAGGTGTTTGTTAAAATGCCTAAATGAAAGCTAAAATGTTTAAATTTCGAGTGAAACGCACATTTGAATGATATGGCAAATTATGCGAAATATGAGACGATAAGAGTTCTAAATATCATGTTGATTTAAACTTAATTGTGTAAACCATGTGATCGAAAGTAGTTAACTTATGATAAGCTAAGCTAACTAATGATGAAGTCAAATAGTAGTTTCGACATAGAAAATAAGTAAGGTGGAATAGTCGTGATTGTTAATGAGTAATCTAACCGCCTTGTAAATGTTGACAATAGTTCGACGCTTAACGAGCTAGGCGGAGGCTTGGGAAAGAAGCGGTCAAACGAATCAAGTACGAGAAGAAAAGCGTAAACCGGATGAGAGGTAAGTGAAACTTACACCTTTCAGTAGAATAAATGTTTATTCTATAAGTTTCAAATACAATAAGGATAATATTCAAGATATGTTTCCTGACGCGAAATAATACGGGTCGGAACTAATATAAATGATAAAAACCATGTTTAATGGTAAAAGAGATAAAACGGTAAATTAGCCATGAAAAGCTAATTGTAAAAATGGATTTTTGAACGGTTACTATAAGTAAGCTTAAATGAATAAAAAGAGTAAAACAGGTCAAAGGGTAATGAGGATACCATTTGACAAATATCGACTAATAAGCACTAGTCGAGTCTTATGCTTACAGGATGAAGCGGCTTATGAATTAGCGTTGCTATGAATTAGCAAATTTTCGAGACAAGGTATTAAAACGGCTAAATGTATTGATCCGAGCCAGGTACATATAATTATGTCATAGTTAAAAGTGCTATTTTGGTCAATAATTGGTGAGAGTCTTTCGTCGTAAAATAAGAGACAAGAATTGACCAAAAAGCCCTTAACGGGTGAATCAGGTAAACGACTATTAGAGGTTGTTTAGAAACTTGTTTATTGATTATGAAACCCTTAGATACATATAAAAAGTGTAGGCAAAAACATTCGTGGGTCGAATGCCTAAAAATGGGTCATTTGCGTAAAATGACTAGTCGAAGGGTAAAAATTGGGATTTTGGGTTCCTTACGTTAAATCCACCACAAAAAAAATAGTTGTAGTGGAAAATAATTAGTTAACTAGTATGGAAATGCAAGATGGGAAAGAAAATAGCGAACTGGATGCTTAATGCTTAAAAGTCCACTAAATGGGTCAAAATAAATTAGGAAGTTAAATGTGGATAAAGTGATTTGAAAGATACTCATAAATCGGTGAATGTAAGTGCATACGCAAACCCCGTAATGGGAATGAAAACGCTATTGCTTGATAAGCCCGGGATGGGTAGGAAATGTTAGAAACAACTCTTAATAACATTCTTGCAATGTAATTTAAAATGGGTCGAATAATAGGAAAAGGGATTTATAGACTAGTTGCCTATAAACCGGTTTTAATATAACAATGATGGTAAACGGGTCCGTATTTTAATTACGGACACGTAGGAAAAAGAATCGTTTAAAACGGATAAGTAGAATGAAAGTTATGGCACTTTAAAGTTTGATTTTCGATTAATAACCATAGCTGGCAGATATGCAGGTTCCAGGAATGGACCTGCTGAAAAATGGTCTCCCTTGCGCCACGCGAGGGAAGGTGGTAAATCCGGCGCACCACGCGACAGATGTAGCGGCACGCGAAAGACGAGGAGAAGCCTCTCGCGTGGCGCGAGAGGCATGAATCCGAAAAAAAAATTATTATTTTGTTTTAGTTGGTTTGATGCTATGAACTTGGTTAAACCCATTTTACGCTATCAAAACTAACTTTCATGTTGGTTTTGGTCATAGGTATATTTCGGGATGTCAGATGATGATCAAGCTAATCGAAGAACCGAACACGGTCAAGATACAAGCTTCCGCATGTTGTTTCGTCGTTATTTCTAAACGTTGTATTTAATCATATTATAAAGTTTTTATCTCTAAGTCGTAAAATATTTTTAATAAACTCGTATTGTCTTACGTATGTGTAATCATATAAACATGTATTTATACGAAACTTATATAAAATATTGTATAAACCAAGTATGGGTGTTACAAGTTGGTATCAGAGATCAAGGTTGTTGGCAAATGTGTTCGGTTCGAGGCTTGATCGCAAATCCGGTAAGTAAATGTATGTTAACGGTTTAGCATGTTAAAGTGTTGTAAATAACACATAGGGTTATCGCGTAATACACACTACCCCAATTAAAATGATTGGTAGAGTTAATGAAATTACGTGCGTCGACACATATAGCAGAAAGCCTTGTATAATAATACGAGCGATAATTAATGTCGACATTACTAACCTTTGTGAATGTTTTAATCAAAGGACACTCGCATCTGAAGATGGCGAGAATTGAATAAATTGCGGATATGACGGAGGAACGGTCCGAGGTATGACAAGCAGAGCATACGCGAATTAGAAACAAGGTTAACGGCAAGAGAAGCCTGTTAGGGCAAGCATTACCAGGTGCACATTTTAAATTTAATCGAACAAATAGCAATATGCAACAAACAAGCCAGTTAGGGCAAGAAAACCTGAATAGAATACCTATCCAGGATATTATTTCCAAGAAAACTAAATAGAGGTGTTACTCACATGGGGTGTAATGTGAAAATTATAAAAGGTCATGTATATCAGGTGTTGATTGCTTACTCTGGCCAAGTAAGTAGTGAACACGTGGTACCATTAACTTTTATGATGGATATACTTACATCCGATGTAGTAAGGATGGGGTGAGTGGGACAAATTAAAAAGTACCCAAATGAATCAAATGAGCAAAATATTTTATAATAATGTAAACGTACAGCCGGGTGACGGAAGCGTATTACATTAGGATAATGAGCCCGAGAGAAGGGAAAAAGATTAATATAAATGAATGACTTAAGGAAAATTCATGAAAATAAGTCATTTTGGACGAAAGAGCCAGGGTTGACAAAAATGGGCAAGTAAAACCAAAGTATAGATGATACACAGGGTCATAAAAACGAAGGTATTGCCCACACACACAAAAAAAAAAAAAAGATAATCAAGGTTGCTAACTTTGTTCATAGTAAAGAAAGGATGACGATGATAATTGTCACTCATAATCTATAAGGCCGTCAAGGATGGTCACATAAAGAATAAAAGACATGGTCGAATAAAAGCGATGGATTTCGCTATGACAACCAAATAAATCGAAGCGAAGTCTTAATGCATACCGGAAGGGTTGCAATGATAACGACTTTGGTAAAACACCCAGTAAATGGGTAACAATTTAAACACATGCGTAGACCGAGAAACGGGAACTCGGATGGAAAGTCAAAAGACTCGGGTTTCGAGTAATGACTAAAAGACGATAAGATACTGTAAATAGAAATTTTGATAAAAGTTGAATGGGTCGAACAAAGAATGAAGTTTGACATTCATAAGTGATAAAATTTCACATGAACAAGTTAAACAAGCTAAATAAAGAATTACGTTTGCTAATGTAAGTAAGCGCGAACCGAATAAATAAAAGCGCGAAATATTAAGATAAAAGAACCCGGGTAATGGGTTGTAAATAAATATAGGAATAAACCGGATAACAATAAGCGGAAAACAAACCAACGTGTAAATGGCATAAGAAGTCATAGAGTCAGAAATAATTCGAAAGAAAACAAATGTAGCCTTAGACTACGGTCAAGGTTGACTGAAATCAAAAAAGCAAAAATAAATGATTCCAAACGTAACAAAGGATGCCTTGAAGCTATATATGTATACATATACATTTGAATATAGATGTGAATAAAAGATGATCTATGGGATCATCATAACCTAAGGGATTAAACGTAGTGTTAAGGTCTACGGGACCAAGAAGACCCTTGGGTCATAAATAGAAAGAAACGAACTGTAGGGTCTCACCTTAAAAAGGTGAAAAATCTAAAGAAACAGCCTATGAGACTAAGTGAAAGAACCTACGGGTTATGTGGGTTAAGCGTGAAAACTAGTTATAATTCTCCACATCAAATAATAATGAAAGGGAATAAATCCTTGGGCATAAAATTCCTTGATACAAGTAAATGATATAAGACAAGGAGAAAAGAAAACGTTAAACTAAAATTCAGTTTTAGTGAGAAACAACGTTTTAGCAAACATAGATATTATGAGAGAAAATTAAGAAAGGGTTAACATAAAAGGGTTTAGGTCTTAACACCGATAGATGTAAAAAAACAAAAAAAAAAAAAAATGATACATTCGAAAATATGATTCTCATAGACGAAAGGTTAATATAAACCTAAACATGACGTGACGCGATCACGGTCAAGGGACGTAATGAGAGATATAATCACATTGTAGCCCGAGCAATGGGTATAAAGTAACTGGACTAATAAGTCCATTCAGTGAGACTGATTAAGGTCAAAATTCTAATGTAAGAGTTGAAGTGATACGCTAGTCATTGCGAGATTAGCATGGAATAAACATACCCGATAAATTCATATGACCAAACGGCCAAAGAGCGACACAGTCAAGTATATAAAGCAAAGGTAAACATGTATACACGGAAATGATGGCCCATGGGACTTTGTTAACGAAGAGTATTGATCGCCTATACTGAGCGATCATAAGGCAACACGAACGAAGTGTCGGAAAGCCAAATCGAGCAAAAGTACGATTGAAAGATAAAGTTATGAGGTATGTGATTATATGCTTATGAGAATTATGATAATAACATTTACCAAACTATCTTAAACAGTTAATATGAAATTCAAGAAATTTGGTTGCTCGTACACGATGAAATCCGTATAACTGAACCGAATGAATAAATTCAAAAACGAAAGAATTGTTGTTAAAAGTGAAAGATTTCGCTAAAATATCCAATCCGTATTAAATTAACGGATTCACGAAGAAATTCGGTAGTCTAACATCGATGGATCTCTCTAAGTTAACCAAATTGGTTGAAAATAACGAAATTTCATTATTTTGAGTTTCATTATTCCGCATAAGATACGCAGATGTTATTAATCAAAAAGGTATTACCATGCTTTCCGGGTAACACCCACAAAAGGTTAAAGTATGAGTAATGCTTAAAAAGGTTACTCAGTTTAAGTGTATTGGTTATAAAACTCAATAGACTGTGTAAGAAAGGTTTCGGGGACGGAACCTCTTTAAGGGGGGTAGACTTGTAATGCGAAAACAGGTTTGGTAATCAACCCATGTTAATATTTATGAACGTGTAAAATACCGTTAGTGGTGAAATTAACCCGGTAAATATTAGGATTTAAATAAATAAACCTAATATTAAATTAAAAAGGGAATAAAAGCTTTAGAGGAAATAAAGTTTATAAGAGGCCCGAGTTAACGGGTCTTAAAATAAAATGGGATTTAACTCCCTGAACCCACTAAGTTAACTAGGAATAATTAACCTAGTTAGTAATGAGTAATTAAGTGAAAACAAGATATAAAATAAGAATTAATGAACCTTTTTATAAAAAGGTTAGAACTATAGGGACTAAAAGGGTTAAGTGTGAAAAGAGTTTTGATTAAAACAAAAATTAAAAAACAAAACACACACAAAGTGTGTTCTGGTCGACGTTTCCACAGAGCCAAGAAAGGGGTTCTTCTTTTGAACCTTAAACCATCAAAAATCAACCTAATTCATGGGACAAATCAAGTCTAAATGGAAAACCAAGCTGAAATTAGTGATCACCAAGCCTAGGGGATCACAAGGTATGTCAAATTTCATTATCTAATTCCATCTCAGATTCTTGATGAACTTATGAAATCGAAATTCGAGCTTGCATGATTGATGTTTAGGTGAAACTAGGATGAATCCATGTCTAGCAACAAACCCTAGTTGAAAAAATTGATGAATTAAGATTGAAAAATAGGAATTTGATAACCACCCATATATGTGTAAGTGGGGTTTTATATGATTGTGATGAACACTTGAATTAGGGTGTTAAATTGATGAATATTGATGTTATGATACAAGTTCTAGATGTAGTTCATAAACACTAGACATAGAGGTTTGAATTTTGATGTTAACCTTGGTAAAAATAACTAGTTATGAACTAGTTTGTAAATGTGTAAAAGTATGCCCATTAGGTGTTTGTTAAAATGCCTAAATGAAAGCTAAAATGTTGAAATTTCGAGTGAAACGCACATTTGAATGATATGGCAAATTATGCGAAATATGAGACGATAAGAGTTCTAAATATCATGTTGATTTAGACTTAATTGTGTAAACCATGTGATGGAAAGTAGTTAACTTATGATAAGCTAAGCTAACTAATGATGAAGTCGAACAGTAGTTTCGACATAGAAAATAAGTAAGGTGGAATAGTCGTGATTGTTAATGACTAATCTAACCGCCTTGATCCGAGCCAGGTACATATAATTATGTCGTAGTTAAAAGTGCTATTTTGGTCAATAATTGGTGAGAGTCTTTCGTCGTAAAATAAGAGACAAGAATTGACCAAAAAGCCCTTAACGGGCGAACCAGGTAAACGACCGTTAGAGGTTGTTTAGAAACTTGTTTATTGATTATGAAACCCTTAGATACATATAAAAAGTGTAGGAAAAACCATTCGTGGGTCGAATGCCTAAAAATAGGTCATTTGAGTAAAATGACTAGTCTAAGGGTAAAAATTGGGATTTTGGGTTCCTTACGTTAAATCCACCACAAAAAAAATAGTTGTAGTGGAAAATAATTAGTTAACTAGTATGGAAATGCAAGATGCGAAAGGAAAATAGCGAGTTGGATGCTTAATGCTTAAAAGTCCACTAAATGGGTCAAAATAAATTAGGAAGTTAAATGTGGATAAAGTGATTTGAAAGATATTCATAAATCGGTGAATGTAAGTGCATACGCGAACCCCGTAATGGGAGTGAAAACGCTATTGATTGATAAGCCCGGGATGGGTTGAAAATGTTAGAAACAACTCTTAATAACATTCTTGCAATGTAATTTAAAATGGGTCGAATAATAGGAAAAGGGATTTATAGACTAGTTGCCTATAAACCGGTTTAAATACGAACAATGATGGTAAACGGGTCCGTATTTTAATTACGGACACGTAGGAAAAAGAATCGTGTAAAACGGATAAGTAGAATGAAAGTTATGGCACTTTAAAGTTTGATTTTCGATTAATAACCATAGCTAGCAGATATGCAGGTTCCAGGAATTGACCTGATGGAAAATGGTCTCCCTCGCGCCACGCGACAGACGAGAAGAAGCCTCTCGCGTGGCGCGAGAGGCATGAATCCGAAAAAAATTATTATTTTGTTTTAGTTGGTTTGATGCTATGAACTTGGTTAAACCCATTTTACGCTATCAAAACGCACTTTCATGTTGGTTTTGGTCATAGGTATATTTCAGGATGTCGGATGATGATCAAGCTAATCGAAGAACCGAACACGGTCAAGATACAAGCTTCCGCACGTTGTTTCGTCGTTATTTCTAAACGATGTATTTAATCATATTATGAAGTTTTTATCTCTAAGTCGTAATAGATTTTTAATAAACTTATATTGTCTTACGTATGTGTAATCGTATTAACATGTATTTATACGAAACTTATATAAAATATTTTATAAACCAAGTATGGGTGTTATAGAAAATTC
The DNA here is from genome assembly GCA_030545235.1 of Helianthus tuberosus. NCBI lineage: Eukaryota > Viridiplantae > Streptophyta > Magnoliopsida > Asterales > Asteraceae > Helianthus > Helianthus tuberosus. The sequence goes on along the minus strand of JARYGA010035883.1, from coordinate 31,466 downwards.
AATTAATGGAAGATGATCATCCCAACTTCCTCCTAAGTCAATAACACAAGCTCATAGCATATCCTCAAGTGTTTGAATTGTACGCTCACTCTGACCATCCGTCTGAGGATGATATGCAGTGCTAAAGTTCAATGGAGTACCTAACGTTTGCTGAAAACTTTTCCAAAAGTGTGATGTGTATCTTATATCTCTATCAGAGATAATAGACACTGGTACTCCGTGAAGGGATACAATCTCGTCCACGTACAACTTAGCTAACTTATCTGAGCTGTGTGTTTCCTTAATAGGTAAGAAGTGGGCTGACTTGGTCAACCTGTCAACTATGACCCAAATAGTATCATTTCCTCGTTTTGTTTTTGGTAACTTGGTGATAAAATCCTTAGTCACCATTTCCCACTTCCAGGTGGGAAGTTCAGGTTGTTGTAGCAAACCTGGCGGCTTTTGGTGTTCGGCTTTAACAGGAGCACATGTCAGACATTTGGCCACATAAGTGGCTATAGACTTCTTCAAGCCTATCCACCAATAATTCGCTTTCAAGTCCTGGTACATCTTATCACTTCCAGGATGAACTGAGTACTTGGAGTTATGGTCTTCTTGAAGAATCACATCCCTAAGTCCTCCATAAATTGGAACCCATATTCATCCATTCAATCTTAGGATTCCATCCTTGCCATATGATAACTGTTCAGCAGTTACACCCAATTTTTCATTCGGATAGTTGGCTTCTAACACAGCTTCCTTCTGAGCGGCTAACAATTCTTCATTCAAGCTGTTTTTCACTTCAATGCTCTTGGCATTGATCCTAATGGGCTTAACCCTTTCCTTCCTACTTAAAGCATCGGCGATTACATTCGCCTTGCCTTGATGGTATCGGATTTCACAATCATAGTCATTTAAGGTCTCCATCCATCTACGCTGCCTCATGTTCAGATCCTTCTGGTTGAACAAGTGTTGAAGGCTTTTATGATCAGAATAGATCACACACTTGGTACCATATAAATAATGCCTCCAAAGTTTTAGTGCAAACACAACGGCACCCAACTCCAAATCATGGGTGGTGTAATTCTTCTCGTGCACTTTTAATTGTCGGGAAGCATAAGCAATGACCTTGCCTTTCTGCATGAGCACACATCCCATACCAGTGTGTGATGCGTCGCAGTACACTACAAACTCTTCTATTCCTTCAGGCAATGTCAACACAAGTGCATTACTTAACTTTTGCTTAAGGATGTCAAAAGATTCTTGCTGCTTAGGACCCCAATCAAACATGATATTCTTGCGAGTTAGTGAAGTTAGGGGCGCTGCAATTCTTGAGAAGTTTTCAATAAAACGCCTGTAATATCCTGCCAGACCCAAAAAGCTATGAATTTCTGTAGGCGTCTTCGGCTCTTGCCAATTCATGATAGCTTCAATCTTAGTAGGATCCACCTGGATACCATGCTCGCTAACCACATGTCCAAGAAATTGGACTTCACGAAGCCAAAACTCACATTTTAAAAACTTGGCGTAGAGCTTCTCATGCTGAAGAAGTTTAAGAATACAACGAAGGTGCTTCTCATGGTCAGCCTGATTCCTTGAGTAAATAAGGATGTCATCAATGAAGACGATGACAAACTTGTCCAAATAAGGTGTGCAAACGCGATTCATGAGGTCCATGAACGCTGCTGGTGTATTAGTGAGCCCAAAAGGCATCACCAAAAACTTGTAGTGACCATAACGAGTCCTAAATGCAGTCTTGTGCACATCTTCATCCCTAACCTTCAGCTGATTGTATCCAGATCTCAAATCGATCTTGGAAAAGTAACTTGCCCCTTGCAGTTGATCGAACAGATCATCGATCTTGGGCAGAGGATATCTATTCTTGATCGTAACCTTGTTAAGCTCATGATAATCGATGCGTAGACGCATTGATCCATCCTTCTTCTTTAAAAAAAGGATCGGTGCTCCCCAGGGAGATGGGCTAGGTTTAATAAATCCCTTTGCCAATAAATCATCAAATTGAGTTCTCAACTCTTTCATCTCAGTTGGTGCTAACCTGTAATGTGCTCTTGCAATAGGTGTTGCTCCAGGTATAATGTCGATTCTGAACTCCACTTGCCTATCTGGGGGTAAACCAGGTAGTTCTTCAGGGAATACTTCTGGATATTCAGAGATGATAGGGATGTCTTCAACCTTGGGTTTCGTTTCATCGATAGTTACTTGTGCCATGTAGATGACACAACCTTTCCTCAAACACCTTGACGCCTTAAGCATAGACACCTGCTTAGGCAATCCATACTGAGTATCTCCTTGTATGGTAAGTGGCTCACCATATGGAGTCTTGACAATCACTTGTTTCTTGTCGCAAACGATCTGGGCTTGGTTATGAGATAACCAATCCATGCCTATCACTATGTCGAAACCAGCTAATTTCAAAGGAAGCAAGATAACGAAAGGGAGTGGTTCCTAATGGATATAAAACATCCATCTAACACAGTTGAGACAGTTTCTATGGTACCATCGGCCAACTCTATTTCATATTTCATGCTTAGGGTTTTAACAGGCAGATTTAACAGTTTACAAAACTTATCATCAACAAATGACTTATCTGCACCCGAATTAAATAATACCCTTGCATAGATATCATTAATAAGGAAGGACCCTGATATCACGTTATCATCCTGCACCGCTTCCCGTGCATTCATTTGAAAGACCCTAGCATTGGTCTTTTTGCCTTCCTCAGGTTTCTTGGCATATTTTGGGCAGTTAGACTTGATGTGCCCCTTCTCGTTACAGTTATAGCACATCGCATCCTTTATCTTCTTGCAATCTAACGTCTTGTGCTCAGTCGACTTACAAATCCCACAAGCCCTGGGCTGCGATTGGGATTTCGATTCGTATCTGCATTTTCCCAAATGACGTTTCTTGCAAATTTTACACTTGGGATTTTCACCCGACTGTTGATCATCCTTTCTAAACCCGAAACTCTTCTTGTAGTCAGAGTTCCCTTTGTGCTTCTTGTCTGAACGGTGTGAGTTATCATCCTCACTTTTTCTCTTTCCAGCATCAGAATTCCTAAGCGATCTCTGCCTAACCGCATCAAGGGTAAGAGATAGTGACAGATCAGCTATAGACCTAAAGGTAGTTGGTCGGGATGCCTTCACACTGGCTTGGATCTCCGGGGCTAAACCCCTAATAAATCAAGCTATACGTTTTGGTTCTGGTGTAACCAAGTATGGAACCAAACGTGACATAGTGTTAAAGCTCGTGAGATAGGCCTGACAATCTAAATTCTTCATAACCAATGTCAGAAAGTCGGTCTCGATCTTCTCAACTTCGTGTTGAGGACATAAATTTTCTTTGATTAGAGCAACAAACTGATCCCAAGACATGCTATATAAGTGGATCTTTCCTGTAGCTTGAATCAGTGACCTCCACCAAGCTAGAGCTTCTACCTTAAATGATTGTGACACAAACTTCACAACGTCCTGCTCTGCACAACCACTAATGTTAACTACTGTATCCATCTCATCGAGCCAGGTCACACAATCGACGGCTCCCTTTTCCCCTGTAAAGTCTCTAGGCTTACACGAGATGAAATAGTTATAAGAACAACCCTTAACACGAGGCTCTTGGTTGAACACAACCTGTTTAGATGGAATACTTCTTTGATTTGACGAGTGACGAGCATCGTCCTTCTTTGACTCATTTACTTTAGATGGGGGCTTACTATGTGCCACAGATAGCGTCTTAGAGCGTGCACCATTTGATTCTTTGAATTGTCTGTCAAGTGCCCTAGTAACAGCATTGTCTATTAATGCCTGAAGATCCGCACCAGCTACATTGATCCTGGTGGTATCATGATTTTCTCTCGGGTGACTGTTTACTTCCTATGATTCAGCCATGTAGCTTGATTGCTACAAAACAATTGACAATATCTTATTCAGAGCTTATTTATGGGATCATCCCTCTGCTGATTCATTAACCATGGCAGTTATAAACCATTTTTGGTTAATTTATTAAATACATTTATTTAGGATTATAATTATCCTCAGTCATAATTTGTTAATATATTATAATGGCACATAAGGCCAGGTCATAGGGACAATTTAAACTATAAGCCATGATCTTGTATGATCGAGTCATTAAGGCTTGAATCATAGTTCATTACCTTTCTTGACAGGGAGTTATAGGCTACAACTATCTTTTGTCTTATATGACAATGATGATGGCCCGTAGGTATTACATCGCAAATGGATGTTTAAATAATAAAGAAAGAATTGGAAGAATCCAATATAAGGATGACATGCGTGATTTTAACGAATCACATCTGCCAGGAGTGTTAACATGTTTCAGATGTTAACAAGGATTTGAATCTTTTTTAAACAGGTTTTACCATCATGGCCGGGTCTTATAATGACATGCAGGCTAGGTTATACCCTTTAAGATTCTTATTTAATATTTAAAGGCAGATCTTATAAAAGGAATGACATATTTTGGATTTATTTATTTCATATATATTACGTTTATGCATATAATGACAAAATGGAGTTTAAATTATAACATGCCACTAAAGTTTAAAAGAGTGCATATTGCCCTAAACGGGACTTTTACAGAAATAACTTGCCCACGCAGGGGCTAAACTGAAACTACAAGTCCTCGCAGGGACTGGATAAAGAAATAGATGTCCACGCAGGGACTTGATTGAAAATTAAAGAAATACAAAATAAAAAAATAAGGAATTTAATGATCCCTTTTGCTCTTTCCCTTGATTAAGCTTGCCAAACCTTTAAGAAATCCTCGGTGGCTTCTACGCTCCTCCCGAACCTCCCGTTCTACCTGGCTCAACCTTTGTAGAATCTCCTGCTGCTGCGGTGGCGGTATTGGTGGCGGCTGCGGCGGCTGCTGATGCTGCGGAGGTGGCGGGTATTGGTACCCATAGGGTGGGTACCCCGCCTGATATGAGACTCCATAGGGCCCCTCGGGATGTAGAGCATTGTAGTTTGCCGCTACAAGGTATGGGTCAACTTCGGCGTAGTTGTAGTTAGTATGGACTGGCTGCTCGAAAGGGTTATACGCTGCTACACTGGCGTATGCAGGAATTGGGTTATCATAACCCAATGGTGGCGGTGCAACTAGCGTAGACTCCACCTCAGAAACAGGGTTCGAAGGCCCACCCATCTGTGGGTCTTCATGTAGTGGCGGGTAATGACTGCCACTTGAATGCTAAGGGGTGCTGATACGGATTCCCCCTCGCATGGACATCCGTGCGGTTGTTCTTCTCCAGCTCAGTGGTTTCGGAGGCGACTGCTGCACTGGCGGCGGTGGCGGTGGAGTAACCACTACAAAACGCGAATCCTCCGAAGGAACCTGCTGCTGTTGCTGCTGCTGCTGTGAGTGGTAACTGGGAGTAAACACCCAGTCGTATTGGGCAAACCTTGCCTAATAACTGTCTGGACCACGATAAGGTGATCAATGATATGATAACCCATCTGAAATCTCGATGGGGTGAGTAGGTGTCCCAGATGGTGGCTTGGCGGGATCTGGGTCATCATCCATATCCATTCCCTGAGCTTCAGGGAAATGGTCTTCAGGGCCCAATGGGTTGTGACCCATTGGTTCTTCAACCTGGTTTGCCGGGTTGAACCGACTCTGGAAGTATGGGGTCGGGTCCTGAAAGGCCCGATGAGCGGTTGACTGTGGGCAAGAAGGAGTGGTGAGAATCTTCGGGCTCTTTTTTTGATTGCAGCCTAAAAGAATGATGGTAAGAGGGTGATGAACTTAGCGAGACAGATCAGCTCGCGGGCTCCAAATAGGTCCTCCAGTCTTCTTGAGGACTGGTGCTCATTGTAGCAGACGGTGTTCACCGGTGGGAAGGTCCGGCCTCGTGATCGTTGGGGGCGTTGAGTGGCCCCTTGCCTCTTCCTCCTCCTTAGAACCTCGGCTGCATTTTTGTTGATCCTGTCAAAACAAACAAAAGAAACAACAAAGAAAAACAATAAAGGACAAAATAAAATAAATTAGGAATAGTCCTAAGTTTTTCGCCTAGACTCGAAAGTCGAGGAATGTGCAAACTGTGTCATTGAGATTAAACACAAAAGGCTAGTGTTTAATTCACTCAATGTTGGCTCTGATACCAACCTGTCACACCCCGATATTTCCACGTATTACCGGTGGGCCCGGTGGGGAGTATCATGACGTAGTTGATATCATCAAAGACAATTTATCACAGTTTAATACACAGCGGAAGTCGAAAGATAAAAACATTACAAACCGAATGAAAGTAATATCATTTATTACAAAAAACAGTTGTAAAGGATCCACAGGCGGATCAAAGTTAAAAGGATCATTGTTCAACAGATTTATAAACATCTAAGCTTGCAAGACTCTTTATTGATGCTAGGAGTAGCCAGCCTATTCCGTTTAGTACCTGCACTTAGCCTTTTTGGAAAATACGTCAGTATACACTGGTAAATACAATTAACCGACTCATTTTGAAAATGTTTAAGAAAATTGATTTGAATGCATAAGGCACAAAATAATCTTTTATAACTTTGGATAAATATTTTATATATAAACTTGTTAAAGAATTACTTGTTCGTTATACGTTTAGTAGCCCGGGCTGAATACCGGGTTAAAGATTAATAGACACGCCACATAATATATCCCACGGTGAGTTATTCTCGAACAGGCAGTTATATTATTTTGACATACGCACCGGCAGGTGTATGCCTACACCCCGTGCTTAAGTCGTGGCCATTTCAATGAATGAGCCGAGGATATCCAGGACATGGTCATTAACCCCCCAAAGGCTTAAAACAAACAAAACAGATTAAACGGGTCATCTCAATAAATTAACCTTCATATGATTAAAAATTCAATGCCCGACCAAGCGGTATTTTATATACCGTACCCCAAGCCCGTATAAGGGAAAATAAGTTAAAAGTATTTACCTGAGCAAATTATACAATTTATCCTAGCCGTATACAATCAAGCAAATGCAGATATCTTTTACTGGGCTCCTAAATCTGGAATGAAGGTTTTAATAACCTATTAGATTCCTAACGGATCTTAATTAAGTCTAAACTTAGACCGGTTAGTTTTAAAGAAAGATACACGGTTCGAAATGCATGATTAAGCGAATACCGGATTAGAATGTGTTTTAGACCTGACAAGTTTGAATACTTGCATAATATGGGTAAACTAACCACATTCTGGATTTTGAGATAAAAATGATAAGGTTTGACCCATTTCGGTTAATTTATGCAAACTAGTTACATAAACCGTACCGAACGCGATAAATGCATAACGGGTAACCAAATGATTCATGAACAGGTTTCCTAAGTTAATATGCCTTAAATATGTTGTGATATCAGTAGGATACCTTCCATTATGCCCAAAATGGATTTAAACTCAAATTAAGCCCCATAGGAGTATTTTGGTCATTTTAAAGGTTATAAAAGAGATTAATTATTAATCTGAGGTTCAGGTCTGAAAATATCAGTAAAAATATTTAATTTAATAAGTTATATCAGTAGGGTATTGCCTACATATGAAATTTATCATCTTTAACCAAACTATGCACCGTAGGGGCATTTTGGTAATTTCACATAAGCTTTAAAAGGTCAAATTTAGAAATCTGAGTTCAAAACTTTATCTTACTGCTAAAATATAAAAATTTACTAAAAAAGTCAGTAGGTATTAAGTCTTATACGTTTAAAATAGTTTTAACTCATACTATGCGTTAAAAACGCGTAAAAGTCGCTTTTAAACGATTTTCGGGTTATATAAGAAAAGCTGATATTTTTATCTTTCCATAAGGTTTAAAATATTTTATTTATCATATAAAATCAGTAGCAAAAAGTTTGGTGTCAAAATGTTATGTAAAACTCATTTTATTCAAGAAAAGGGTATAACCGACAATTACCGAATCAAAGCAAGAACCCTATGTTATGCTCAGCTTAAAAATAAATAAAAATCTTCAAAAATCTCAAAATATTATATTACATCAGTGGGTAAAAATTTGATGTCAAAATTTGGGTTTAAATAGGCTTTATGCTAATAATGCCGTTTAATTAATAAAAGCTTTCAATTTACGCTATTGAGCATAACTCTTAATCTGGACCTCAAACTGATGTCAAATTTTTATGACAAGTTTATAAATCAGTAATAAAGGTTTTTGTCCTCTCACATTTTCAAAAATCTCGTTTTAAGGTCAAAAGGGCATAATGGTCAACTTTTAGGCATATAACGGAAACATGCAAATGAATCGGATATATTAGGAACCAAGTTGTATAATCATAGAGGGTTATACTAACATATAACATGGTCCTAATGGAACTCTAAGGCATGTCTAAACTAAGCTAAATCGGGTCAGAACTGAAAGTCAAAGCAAAAGTCTACTTTTGCGACTTTCGGTTCCGAACCGAGCCTATACTCAAAATTGTCGGGTTGAACATGCTTAGACATGTTCTTACATTAATTACCAAGTTATATGAGTGATAAAACAGGTTTCATGGCTTCTACATTGTTAGTTATGTGTTTATTTGAAAATTAGCTTTCTGTTGACTTTTTATAATTAAGTTTGACCCGACAATTGACCTAGTTAGAGTGGGAATCAGAGGGTGCCCTTTTAAGGGTTTATTACCCACATAATTACCAACTCATAGTCACCTTCAATTCGAAAAGTGACTGGACCATTAGTGATTAATCACTAAGTCAAACCTTAATTACGATGGTTTTGACTTTAGGCCATTAAACTAATAAAACACGAATTAGAGAGGTTATGGAAGCTTACTGAAGTACTTAGCACGATTTAGAAGCTACTGGAATCCTGTTTGAGGTCCGGAGAGCTCCAGAAATTCAGTTTGAATGCTTTTCCAAGTGCATACAAAAATGTTGCAACCAAGAGTTCTTATATAGGACTTTAATTTGCATAAGATCCTTACAACAAAGCCTACACATGATCCCTGATGTAATGCAAGTGTCCCTATGCATGAAAAACCGTTGGTGCAGCCCCTGGGATCGAAAACAGGCTTTGTAAGGAGGTGTAACAGGCTGAAACAGGCATCTGTGCATGTTTTCTGTATCTGCAGGTCCTACGCGGCTGGTGTAAGGGTTGGTTAAGGCCTTACGCGGCCGGTATGAGGCCCATATCCGGTTCACAAACTTTCAGCAATTGCACATTTGGTCCCTGGTCCTTCTAATAGTTGTTTTAACTTGTTTTATTGCACTTTTAACCCACTAACTTGACTTTTAAGGACTCCAAGTCATAAACCAACTTCATTAAGTCCCCGGTTAGTTATACGATCACCAAAAAGTCCTGAATTTCAACGTTCACGCTTTTAACCCCTTACTTACGAATGTTAGCGTATCTTTCTCATACGACATCGAAACCTTGTGAAATTTTTATCACTTATTCTAGTGAGCATAATTAATCATTACAAAGCTTCGAGTTCACTAAAAGGTCACTTAGAGGTATAAATTAAACATGTTGACACATTTAACCCTTGCGGTTTGTAAACTTTCACTTTCTTCCACAAACGGTTTCATATGATTCATAATTCATTTGTTTAAGGGTATAAACATCGTGTAGGGTTGTTGAAAGGTATAATTATCCAATGTTGACACTTTGAATCCTTTTACACACATACTTTCTTTGTTTGTCAACTTTAGTCCCTCATATTCAATCCATTACACATTTAAAGCTCATGACATCTGTCTTTATTATATTGGTCTTGATTTTACGAGGTGTCACATGTTTGAAATCTTTTCAGGTACTCAACAATGGGCGATGAATTCCTTAATCCATTTAGCGATGTGTTTGCATATAATACCGGGGATGCTACGACAAATACTTCCATTGCAACTCCAAATCCGAAGAAAGCTATTGCTGATTCGTTAGGTGTAGATAATGCTTACGATACTTACAACAAGCCGCCGAAGCTCATGGCAATCGAAGATTACAACAGGTGGGCGAGCTGATTCGAAGATTGGCTGAAAGCATTTGTGTACCAAAGCTGGAAATGTATGAAAAACGGTTTCGATATTAGAAGGAATGATTATGAAAATCTAATTGATACTGAACAAGAATCATTTGTGGCCGAACAAAAATATATAGCATTATTGCATCAATCGGTTAGAGATGATATTATATCGTTGATTAGTTATACCAACGCAAAATATTTGTGGGACAAGTTGGAGAAGAAATGTATCGGAGGAGCTGATATCGTCAAGAACAAGAAACGTTTACTGAAGAAAGAATTCGATTTGTTTGCTTGCATGAGAAATGAGTCAGTGATGAAGATGATTAAACGTTTCTGTCACCTAAAGATGGAGCTTGTTCGATATAGGATAATGTTCACAGAAGAAGAACTAGTTGAAAAGTTGCTAGAATCCATACCAGATGAAAAGGATTGGCAGTACTATGCACTAGTGTTGAAAAACACAATGAAGGTGTCTGATATGACTGTTGATTGGCTAATAGAGAGGTTTGAAAGTTATGAACTTGAGATCAGGAAGATGAATAAAGTCAGCAACACCCCGTACCAACAAAACGTCAAATTGTATTATAGGGGTAGCATGATACCTAAGACTGCGACACCAAAAATTGTGTTTTCAGCAGAGAGTTCAAGCAAGACGAATCAGGAAAAACAAAGCCGCAGTTCTGCTCCGAGCAGTGGTTATCATGGAGGGTCATCCTCATCAAGTTTAGGAAGTCAGCAGCAGCAGAACATTCCGAAAAATGTCTTCCAGTGCAATATAGCTGTGAATCTCAACAATGCACAAAGTTTTAATGAAGAAACTGCCAAGCAGCAGATGGTATTTTTGGCTTCAATCCTGGAATCTTATGAAAGCTTAGTTGCTGGGAAGATCGAAAACACGAACCTAACCAAAGAAGATTATGATCAAATCGATCCAGAGGAAATGGAATTGATTGACATACGCTGGTGCATGGCTAGCGTTATCCGACGTGCTCAGAGGTTCATGGAGATAACCGGGAGAAATTTGATTGGTGGACCGTCAATGAAGCTAGGCTTCGATAAGTCAAAGGTTACCTGCTTCAAGTGCAAACAGAAAGGGCACTTCAAGAGAGAATGCAGGAATACAGCTTCAGACGAAACAGCAAATCCATTTCACGATGACTATTATAAAAAGGCTGTTTACCACAAGAATCGTGAGGAGCCGCCGAGAATGAAACAGATAGAAGAAACTCCTAAGGAGAAGTCAAGGGCATTAACTGTAATTCATGATGACTAGGGCTTCGACTGGAGTGAATTTTTACCGGAAGATGATGTTGTAGGTTATGCTTTCATGGTAAAAGTTGAACCATTCAAGGACACATGAACTGAAGAGCAGAGTATGTTAATAGAAAAATGTTAGCTCAAAACATGAAGGATAAAAATTATCAAGCCTGGAAAGAGGCCAAAAAGGCAAATAGATGGGATGTTGAACGTGAGTGCTATCTTGACCCAAAAGGCAACATAATTGCTGAGCCATCAACACTCATTGTTGAAACTCTCATAGGAACTATAAAGGAACAGGAAAAAGCGAGACAGAGAGAATGGGCAAGGCAAGCTGAAGAAAAAGAGTTAAAGTCAAAGAAAGTCGATGATGGGATAATCGACACAACAAAAGAAATGAATGCGGAGAATAAGACAAAGATGGTAGATAAAGTGCTCATGGCAAAAGAATTAAAGGTAGATTCTAAGTCTGCATCTGAGTCAAAGAGCAAGGTCAGTAAAAGTGATTCAACAAATGAATCAGGTAAGACTGATAAAGCCAAGAATGAAAGTGATTGCCAAAATTGCATGAAAAATTGCAAGGTTTGCAGCACAAATGCATATCTCACAGTCAAAAATACTGAAGAACTAACTGAGAAAGTCAAAATGGTTGAAGATCAAATCTAAAGTCGAGATAAACTGGTAAGAGCTTCAAATGAAAGAATCAAAGAGTTAACTGAAAGAATTGAAAAAGATAAAACTGGTGTAGAACGGTTTAAGAAAGAAAATGAAAAGTTAATTCATGAAAACAGAAACACTTCTAAAAATTTTAAAAAATTGAAAAGAACTGTTATGATTCTGACGAGAGAAATGGTAAAACTTTGAAAGAAAATCTTCATTTGTCTGGAGTTCTTCAGGTAAAAGAGAGACAAATCAACAAGCAGTTAGATGAGATTGCAAATCTTAAGCTTCAGTTTCTGGAAGCTAAGATTGAAAATGAAAGAATCACATTGAAATTGAACAGTTACAACTCCGCGAGCTTTGTTCTTTAACACATAGTTCCCAAACCCATTGGGAAGAACAAATCTGTTGAAGATGTATATTTAGATGGAACAGGAGTTGGGTATCATCAAGTTCCACCTCCAGTATTAAACAATTTTTCAAAAAGGAAATCTGGGTTGGATAATGATGATGAAACAAATGATGTAAAACTTCCAAAAACAATCGATGTCACATTCACTTCATCATCTAATGAAGACAGTGTTCAGTCTAAGGTCGTAAAAAATGTGGTTGAAAACGTTTTAAAATCTGACAGTGATTCGACTGAGGATGAAGAGTGCTTCTTGAATAATTACATTCCGAAAACAAAATCCAAAAACAACTCAAGTGATGAACTTACTCTTGTGATGTACAAGATGTGTAGTTCTGATAAGTTGTATTCGGATCATGAATTCCCTCTAGAGAGTGTGAATGTTGACAAGTTGAAAAATGTTTTCAAACTGGTTGAAATAGAAGTTTCTGAAGTTAAGGGTTTGAAAAGATCCAAAAGGTAATTTAACTTTGAAAAGGATAAATCTTACTACAAGAAACCTGCTGTAACCCCACGTTTTAATAACAACAACCAAAAGAGATGGTCGGGAGGTTATCAGGGTGGTAAGAAGAATCAGAAAAGAAATTTTCAAAACAAAAGGTTTGTAGAAAATAAAGCGTTTGTGAAAAGCTCGAGTTCACATTCCGAGCAAGAATCTGAAATTTTTTCACAATCAAATGAAGAATTCTTTGAGAAAAAGGCCTCACAGCCCCAGACTGAAGGTACAAGTCGGGTGGTTGACACCTGCACATGCTTTAAATGCAATAAAGTTGGACACATTGCACAAAAATGCACCAACTCGAAGCCTAAGTCTGTGGTTGTCGAGAACCCAAAGAAGAAGAACGGTGTCAAAGGTAAGGCTCCAATGTTTGTTGAGAAAAAGATTTTGAAGAAGGAAAACGTCAAAGTTAAAACTGAATCTGTAAAAGAATCGGTAAAGAAAACTGATAAATTTTATAGAAGATTCGCTTCTTCACAACAAACTTGGAAGCCAAAATCTGAAGAAAAGAAATCAAATGTTCAAAAACCAAAGGTTTCTGATTCTGAGAAGTTGGTGAAACAAACTTCAACCCCACCAGGTTAAAATCTGAAGAAAACAATCATCTTCAACCAAATCGGTTAAGATGGATGTTCCTTTGGATTATTTTGAGAAGTTGGTGAAACAAACTTCAACCCCACCAGGGAAGAAGTATGTTCTGAAGAAAGACCAACCATCTGGTCAACCTCCGAAAGACGAACTTTTATTATACAAAGAGGTTGAGGTTGGGTCTGAAGAAAGCTTGAAAATGAATGACAAGAATTTCCCACCTTTGTACACCAAAACCACACATCTAAATGTCAAGCTACCTTAGTCGAAAGAGGCTTGGGTTGCTTCATTTTCTAGCTAAATACTTTGAAATGTGAAGGAGATCCTGAGATCTATTTCACGTTGGATTATGGATAGTGGAGCATCCAGGCATATGACAGGGAGAAAAACCCTGATGTACGATGTTAGAGGGTTTAATGGTGGATACGTCGGTTTTGCTGGTAATCAAGGAGGTCGTATCATTGGTGAAGGAACATTATCGAATGGTGTTATCACGTTTGAAAGAGTCAATTACATTACCGAGCTAGAGAATAATCTTCTGAGCATATCTCAAATTTGTGATAGAATGTATTCGACACATTTCACGAATAAAGAATGTCCGATCTTGAAGCCGGGGTTTGTCATCCCCGAGGAGTGGATTATCATGAGAACGCCATGAGTTAATGATCTGTACGTGTTGGATATGAGTGTAGCCACGACTACCATGGGTCAAACTCATTGCTTCATGTCAAGAGCCACTGAAAAGGAGTCGCAGTTGTGGCACCGAAAAATGGGCCATATTCACCTACGAAAGATGAACCACTTGGTGCATAACGGATTTGGTAACGGGTGTTCATTTGAAGAGTTTTCATCTTGAGGGGGAGTGTATTAGTTGCATCAAAGGAAAACAAAGAAAGAAATCCCATCCTGGTAAAAAGATGAACTCAGTCACAAGACCACTGGAGAGACTTCACATGGATCTCTTTGGTCCTGTAAATGTCAAAAGCATAACGGGAGATCTTTATTGTCTGGTGGTAGCTGACGACTATTCGAGATTATCATGGGTGACGTTCTTAAAGTAGAAAGACGAAACATTTGAGAGTTTGCGGAGACTATTCAGAAAGATAGAGAATTTGTACCGAACTCGAATTTGCAGAATAAGAAGCGACAATGGTACAGAATTCAAGAATAACAAGATGGAAGAATTTTGTGATCGAAGAGGTATATTGCAAGAATTCAGCGCGCCTTATACTCCGCAACAGAATGGAGTTGCAGAAAGAAAGAATAGAACGCTGATCTAAACGGCGAGAACGATGCTTGCTGATTCCAAGTTACCGATAAATATCTGAGCAGAAGCCGTAGTAGCCACTTGCTATACTCTCAATAGGGTTCTTACTGTGAAAAAGCACAACAAAACATGTTTCGAATTGATCAACAATCGCAAGCCCAATCTCGAGTATTTGGAACCATTCGGGTCTTCTTGTACAGTTCTAGATCCCGATGGCAAATTTGGTTCAAAGAGCATTGAAAGTATCTTCGTGGGGTATGCTAGTCCATTAAGAAGAGTCTTTGTTCCAAGCATGAAGAGGATCATCGAAGCACAACACGTTGAATGTCAAGGTTATTCAATGCTTCCATAGAAACCCGCAGACTCATGGCGATTCAACTACGATACTCTATGGGATTCATTTGAGTTAGAAGAAGAGCCAGAGTTCTTTGATGTTTGGATATTTTAAGAGAATATGAAGCATCTCAGGGAAGATTTCCAGAAAGGTTTTCTAGACGTCAATGACAAACTTCCAATGATGATGAAGCTGGTCCAAGTCACATTGGAGATGATGATGAAGTTCACCAAACTCCGACAACTTCGGAACGTGAACCTACTCCTGAAAATTAGACGGCTGTCAATGTTGATAATCTAGATTCTGATGAAAGGCCAACATTTGATCGTGGTGATTCAGAGTCTTAGGGGGAGCAAATCCAATCTTCAGATCAGACAATTCCTGTCAATGAACAAGTTGCGAATCAGAACGTTACAAATTTGGAAGGCGAAGTGGATGTTCCTGGCGAAGTGATGCCGATGACTCTTTCATACCATCTAGAAGAGTTGATAATAGGAGAGCTGGAATCAGGCGTTCGCACCAGAAGACAGATTGACCATGGCCTTACTTGTTTTTATACTAAAGTTGCTCCTTTACAAACAGAAATTTCACTCAGTTAGTTCATTTTGCAGATTGAACCGAGAACTTATAAGGAAGCACTGACAGAAGATTCATGGGTCAACGCAATGCAGGAGGAGCTGAGTCAGTTTGAGAAACTTGGTGTATGGAAGTTGGTGGATTTGCCTGATGGTCATAGGAAGATAAACACAAAATGGGTGTTTAAGTGTAAGAGAGACGATAGAGGGGTTATTGTTTGCAACAAAGCTCGACTCGTGGTCCAGGGTTTCAGTCAGCAGGAGGGGATAGATTTCACTGAAGTGTATGCTCCGGTTGCTCGACTTGAAGCTATCAGAATCTTCCTAGCGTTTGCTTCATGGAAAGGATTTAAGGTATATCAGCTAGATGTGAAGTCGACATTTCTCTACGGCAAGGTGAAGGAGGAGGTATATGTTGGACAACCACCGGGCATTACCGATCCAATCCACTGGTACTGTTGGTGCATATGTCTTTTGACTTCTTCTTGTATCGAGTCATGTATTAGATTTTATAGACCAGGACGTATTGTTTAAAAGATTCAGGAAATGATGCTGAACAAGCCAGTTCACACAATCTGATCAGTTCATGTGAAGTGGCTCAGCTATATATATACCCCAAGCTTGTGTTCATTTGTAACGTTGCTGATTCTGGAGCAGAGGTGCTGCCGAAGTGTCGATCGATCTATAACTCTTTCAAGTCAATATAAAACGATAATTAAAGTGATTCTATGTGTTAAACAAGTTACGATGAAGTCCGTATCATTGAATTCCACCTTTGATTCGGATTAGAGCTCTTCTGATCGACTCGTTAGGTCGTTTCTCGATCCTACAAGTGGTATCAGAGCTCAGGAGGAGTAGTTCTTATAATTTTAGCTTGGTTTCACCAGAAAATTCTGTTTCTACTCATTCTTCTACACGTTTTTCAAAATTAAACGAGATTTTGCGGTTAACAAGTTCTGATTTTCACATATCATCTGCGAAACTGTGTTTTAAACAATCCTTGAAAGAATTAGACCCTAAATCAAACTAAAACTTGGTCAATTTGACAAATATGTTCAGATCACTTGACATGCAGCCACTTTACACGAACTAAAGATTCCAGTTAACACGAACTGAAGATTCCAGTTCACACAAATTGCCTTTTATTCTTCCAGTTCACACGAAGTGTGTTTTTCAGATCAGACGAAGTGGTTTCTGTCAATCCGTTTGAAATTCCGTCAGTTCGTACGAAGAGAATATATCCACTTCGCACGAAGTGAAGAATAGTCAGTTTATACCAGATTTTTTCAGCTCGTTTGAGATACCACTTCGCACGAAGTGAAGTGTTGTCAGTCCGTTTGAACCAGTTCGTTTGGAACTCTAGATCATTTGTAAAATTGTTTCTGTGATTGTTAAAACCAAACCATGGATACTGAGTTTTTCAACGCCTTTGCTACTGCTCCAGCTGCTCCAATTACAGTTGCTGAAATTGTCACACCCCCAAAATACACCATGCGGAGTATCACCGCTTGGAGGCGTGACATGACCAGGATCGAGCCACCAATCATATTGAACAATGAAATTAAGTAAGTAAAACCAACCACAATACAATTGGTGACCAGAGACAGTAACCAGTTTTAAGTTAACAGCGGAAGCATAAAACGTAAGTTCAAAACATAAGTTCATAGTTCATAGGTTTTAGGACCCAAAACATAAGTTCCATAAGTTTATAAAATTTAAATAATAAGCATGGGACATAACAGTCCGCATCCCACAACAACCTCCTCCTCGTGCAAGCTCCATAAGCATCTGGCGACCTATAAGGCATTTAACAACGAGTCAACAACAAAGTTGAGTGAGTTCACGATTGGTTGATTAGTTTTAAGTTGTTTCTAAAAACGTGGTTTGACTTTCGTTGGCTTATTTGCCGTGGGGGTTACCCCATAGTTGAAAGTATGTTTAACCAGTTCCTTTTTATTACCCAAACCATATCCATAATCAGTGGGGACTTCCCCATGTGAACTACTAGACCGTTAAGATATCGACAACTGACGAACAATAGTTGTGCCCTACATCAGTGTCTATCATCACTGACAGTTTACCATAGTCCATTAGTACACGCCCATCCGAACAGCACGGTGTGAGGCTTGTTAAACCTAATAGCGCTATTAACTAATGACCCGCTCGCCATTGGCCTCAGCGATTAAGTCGATATAAATTGAGGGACTTCATGATAGAGTTTTGTCTAGTAAGTTTTAAGGTTGTTGTCCTACCCAAGGAGGACGAACGTATGAATTCTACCCAAGGAGAATACGCAGAATTATTATTGGCATCCTACCTATGGAGGATGGCCGTACATATCCTACCCAAGGAGGATATATAGATCCCGTTTTAATTTCTTTAACCCATTCCCAACCACCGGGAATCCCATGCCTTAGAAAGTGTGTGAATTCACCTTGGTTTGCTCGGTTAGATTCTCAAAAAAATTGCTAACAGTCACGGTCGGTCAATCACGTCCTAGTATGATTACCACTTAGTTTATTAGTGACTTAAATAAGCACGAAGTTCCTACACGCATCTATCACATAACATGCAACACTTTAATGGTTCACGCCCATATAAACTTCCCATCTATTCCCGTTTATAAGCAAACATACGACATTGACATAACACTTTTATTGACGTATAACATGTTAGATCATTCTCAGATAACCTACCAGACATTTAAACACGCAATTTACTACTTAAGTCGTTTCAGCTTTTATATGCAAAACTGGGCTGTTTTCGGGTATTTTAATAAAATAGTTAGCTTACTCCAAAAATTCCCAATTTTTACAGAAGGTCTTAAACGATCCAAATATTATTGTTTAAAAATCTTGGGATCCAATTCAGCACCAATATTTTATAACAATTCATTTTCTGGACTGCACTCAGATTTATCTTTTTCAGACTTCAATCCACAGAATAATTTATTTAAAATTCATCGTAAGTATGATTTACGAAATTCCAGTGGGAGGATTACAAATACATCAGTGGTCATTTACAGCACAAGTTTCATGACCTAGTTCTACACAGGTTTCAAGTTATGACTAAAAATACAACACTCATTTACTGCTGTAAAAACTCAGCTTTAGCTGTTGTTACAAATCGACCCTTTAAAAATAGCAAACAAAGTCCAAAAATTATGATTCCAGTGCCATTAGAACCGTATTTCATAAAACATAAATCTAGAATTCAGAAAATACATTTTTCATTTTATTAAGGTCTTGTTACAGCCAACTGAAGTTGGCTGTAATCACCCAAAGCCTTCTGTTTTCAGTTTTTAACATTCTAAAGCGCGCTCGATTGATTCCGTTAACATGTTTAGCGATAAACAATGATACATACAATAGATTATAAGTCCTTCATATCAGCACATAATCATCACACACCAAACAACATCATTCTAACATCATTTCTTCATGTATCATCTTGTTTAAGCTTATGTTCAAGTTTTAAGTGTAAGATCTTATGGTGTTCATATGTTTTCTTCATAATACATCTATTAACCACTTAAACAACATGTAAAATGCAAGGATCTAAGTTCTTACCACTAGCTCAAGGCTAGGGGAGTTCAAGTGTAGAAAAGTGGTGGATAATAGCAAACGGAGAAGGTCCTTCCACTTCCGAGAACACTGAGCTTCGTTGTACACCTTGTAGCACCTTTGTATGCTTTTAGAATGGATGAAACAAGATTGAAGGTGATTGTAGGGTGGTGGTGATTTGCAGCTGTTGCCAAGAGGGACATAGGAGAGTATGAGGGTGTTGTTTGAGTTAGAGAATGATGAATGGTGATGGACTTGTGGTTTAAATAGAAGTCTTCCAACATCTCATTATCTAATGGTTACTATGTCCCTTAATGACCCACTATCCAATAAACAATTTAAAGAAATCAAGGGGGTGGGTACACCCCTTGTAACCGTGAGAATGAGGGGGGGGGGGTTGGTTAGGATGTAATGGTTAGTTGGGTTTATTAGTTAGGTTACAAGTGATTTAGTTTAAGTATTTAGAGGTTATGCAATAATATAGTGTGTTACGGTGTTCGGGGACCCTAACTAATTCAGAAAAAATAAAAACAATATGTTTAACAATATTTTTGTGTTCCGGGTAATGTCCGGTTGTTCGGTTCGGTGTTGTTCCGTTAAAGTGCTTAATTAATCCGTAAAGTGTCCTATATATATGTTTTGTAACACTTTTTAATTTTCAACACTCGGGAAAGCATACCGGACTATTTAGTAACTTTCCTGTACACTACTAGTATGTTAACTAGCACATGTAAGTATACACAGTAATTAGAAAGCAGTTAAGTAATTCCACACAGTCATCAAGCACTTTAATTAACATAAATAAATTGTACGGTTACATGGAATTTTTTAGGGTTGTCACATTCTCCCCTTGTTAAGAAAATTTTTTCCCGAAATTTAGCTCGTGGTTACTGAGGAAGCTAGTTATGTTGCGTTGGTTTCCTGGTTTTCCTGGGGTGTCACATCTTCCCCCTGTTGGTTTGGAATTTCGTCCCGAAATTCTGCAGTAGCTTCAGTCTCAGTAGTGGTTGTACTTTTCTTAAACAGCTGGGGATACTTGAGTTCATTTGGTCTTCTCGTTCCCAGGTATACTCCGGGCCACGACTGGAATCCCAACGAACTCGGACGAGAGGTATCCTGGTGTGCTTGAGAATTTTAACATCTCGATCAGTAATCTCTACTGGTTCCTCGACGAATCGCAGCTGGTCGTCGATAGTGAGCTCCTTGAGAGGAACTATGAGGGTCTCATCTGACAGACTCTTCTTCAGATTCTACACATGGAAGACATTGTGAACTCCGCTGAGTTCTTCAGGTAGATTCAACTTGTAAGAGACTTTACCAATTTTCTCAATGATTTCGAACGGTCCGACATAGCGCGGATTGAGCTTGCCTCGTTTGCCAAAACGGGCTACACCTTTCTAAGGTGAGACTTTAAGTAGCACTCGATCCCAAACCTGGAACTCGAGTGGCTTTCTTCGCTTATCAGCATAGCTTTTCTGACGGTCTCGAGCTGCCGCCATTCATTGACGTATCTGAGCAATTCTCTCGGTTGTATCTACTACAAGTTCTGGGCCAGTGATTTGACTGTCGCCAACCTCTGCCCAACAAAGAGGTTATCGACACTTCCGTCCATACAATGCCTCAAACGGGGCGGCCTTGATGCTGGTGTGGTAACTGTTGTTATACGAAAACTCCACTAACAGGAGGTGCTTCTCCCAACCATTACCAAAGTCGATTACACATGCCCTAAGCATGTCTTCGAGGGTTTGGATGGTGCGTTCAGATTGCCCATCCGTCTGTGGATGATATTCCGTGCTCATGTCTAGTCGAGAGCCAAAAGACTTGTGCATAGCTTGCCACAATTCTGATGTAAAACGTGAGTCACGATCATAAATGATGGAGGTCGGCACTCTGTGCCTCGATACTACTTCCTTTAGGCAGATGTCTGCCAGAGTAGAAATCTTATCCGTTTCCTTGATAGCCAGGAAATGTGCAGACTTGGTCAGTCGATCCGCGATCACCCAAATGGTATCATTTCCGCGTTGGGACCTAGGCAGACCAGTAACGAAATCCATGGAAATCTGCTCCCATTTCCATTTCGGGATCTCTGGTTGTTGAAGTAGGCCTGTTGGTTTCTGATATTCGGTATTGACTCTCGCACAAGTCAAACATTTACTGACATAGGTTGCTATGTGGGTTTTCATGCTAGGCCACCAATACGTAGTCTTGAGATCGTGGTACATCTTATCCGAACCAGGATGTACCGAATAACGAGACTTATGTGCTTCATCCATCACAAGCTCGCGTAAGTTTCCATAAAGTGGAACCCAAATGCGTCCGTTAACTTAGTAGGCGCCGTTTTCCTTTCATTCTAGCCGTTGCCTCGATCCTTGTAGGGACTCAGCCCTGATGTTTTCTGCTTTCAATGCTTTAACCTGAGCGTCACGAATTTGAGCAGGAAGACTAGATTGGATGGTAAGTTGTAACGCACGTACACGCTTATGTATAGTGTCCTTTCGACTGAGGGCGTCGGCCACCACATTGGCTTTGCCCGGATGGTACTTGATCACGCATTCGTAATCATTCAAGAGCTCGACCCATCGGCGTTGTCGCATGTTTAACTCCTTTTGCTTGAAGATATGCTTGAGACTCATGTGATCGGTGTAAATGGTGCACTTGGTACCGTATAGGTAATGCCTCCATATCTTAAGTGCAAAAACAACTGCTCCCCGTTCCAAGTCGTGCGTAGTGTAGTTCCTTTCGTGAACCTTAAGTTGGCGCGATGCGTAGGCAATGACCTTGTCACGTTGCATCAACACGCAACCAAGTCCTTGGATGGAAGCGTCGCAATAAACCACAAAATCATCTGTGCCTTCAGGCAATGAGAGGATAGGCGCGCTACAAAGTCTATCCTTTAAGTGCTGGAACGCAGATTCCTGTGTATCACCCCAACGATAGGTGACACCTTTCTGAGTTAGGGAGGTGAGAGGTTGCGCAATCTTGGAGAAATCCTTGATGAATCTTCTGTAATATCCTGCCAAACCCAAGAATTGGTGGATTTCTGTTGGTGTGCAGGGTGCAGGCCAGTTCTTGATCGAGTCAACCTTGGATGGATCTACATGAATCCCATCCTTGTTTACCACATGGCCTAGAAAGTGGACTTCGCAGAGCCAGAAGTCACATTTCAAAAACTTGGCATACAACTGCTCTTTTCGAAGAAGTTCCAGAATAAGCCTCAGATGTTGCTCGTGCTCCTCCTAACTCTTAGAATAGATTAGGATGTCGTCGATGAACACTATGAGAAACTTATCCAGGTAAGGCTTGCACACTCGATTCATGAGATCCTTGAAGACCGCAGGTGCATTTGTTAATCCGAAAGGCATAACCAGAAACTCGTAATGGCCGTAACGAGTTCTGAATGCTGTTTTGGAGATGTCTTCCTCTCGGACTCTCAGCTGATGGTATCCTGATCTCAAATTAATCTTAGAGTAATAGCTTGACCCTTGCAACTGGTCGAACAAGTCATCAATACGTGGAAGAGGATAACGATTTTTCACGGTCACCTTGTTAAGTTCGCGATAGTCAATACACATTCTGAAAGTACCGTCTTTCTTCTTCACAAACAAGATTGGAGCTCCCCAGGGCGAAGAGCTAGGACGTATAAAACCCTTTTCCAAGAGTTCTTGTAGTTGCGTGGACAGTTCTTCTAGTTCTGATGGAGCTAGACGATAAGGTGCTCGAGCTATGGGCGCCGCTCCAGGAGCTAGCTCGATTTGAAATTCGACCTGTCGATGAGGTGGAAGACCAGGTAATTCTTTAGGAAATACCTCGGGAAAGTCACGTACAATAGGAATGTCATCAATTCTCTTCTCTTCCATTGATGTGTCAGTAACGATTGCTAGAATGGCAGTGTGGCCCTTTCACAAACACTTCTGGGCCTTATGGAAAGAGATGATGCCTACGACAGCACCACTCTTGTCGCCATGAATCATGAGAGGTTCTTCACCAGAACGAGGAACGCGGATGATTTTCTCCTTGCAAACAATCTCCGCTTGATGATGAGATAGCCAATCCATCCCAATAACGACGTCGAAACTACCATGTACGATAGGCATAAGATCGATAGAGAAGGTCTGACCGGCTAAGACGAGGTTACAACCCTTAACTAAGTGTGTGGCCTCGAGACTTTCACCGTTTGCTAGTTCTACCGTGTGTTTGGTGTTCAAAAGTGTTGGTGTGCGCTTAAGCATTTGGCTTGCTTTTAAGGACACATAACTAGTATCGGCACCCGAATCAAATAAAACAGTAACAAAGAAGTCATCCAGAAGAAACTTACCCATCACCACATTGGGATCATTCCTTGCATCACCCTAACCTAGCACGAACACACGTCCCCTGGCACCATTGCCATTATTGTTACCCCCGTTGTTGCCACCATTATTGCCTCCATTGTTGTTCCCGTTTCCTTGGTTGTTGTTGTTCTGATTCTGGTTCAGCTAGGGAAAGTTCCTCATAAAGTGGCCTTCAGCGCCACACTGAAAGCATCCTTTATTGCCTTGCTGTTGCTGCTGCTGGTGGTTTTGTGGAGCTTGTTGTTGTTGTTGGCGATTCTGATTTGCTGGTCGTGCGCTCCTGCAATCCTTTGCTTCATGACCAAACTTGTTACACCTCAGACAACGACCCTTGTTGCACTGCCCGCTGTGATGCTTGTTGCACCGGTTGCACTTGGGGTGGTTCCCTCGGTACCCACCCTGTCCTTGATTACCTGATGATTGCTGACCAGGACTCTGGTAGTCATCAGTCTTTCGCTGCTGAGACTGAACTGAAGTAGAACCCTTACTGGAATTCCCATCCCATTTTCTCTTGTTATCATTGGGAGCGCCAGTAGTAGTAGCACTAATACGCTTGGGCAGTTTGTTTTGTTCAACTGCTTGATCGGTGAGATGATGGGCCAACTTAATGATTTGCTGAATGGTACCTAGGTTAGCTGAAGTTACGTGACTCTGAATCTCTAGTACAAGACCCTTGAGGTACAGCTCAATACGTTTGATGGGAGGGTCCACCATAGTAGGGCACAAGATGGCCAGCTCATTTGACCTTTTCGTATACGCCTCAATCTCAGACCCCGTTATCTTCAGATTGAAAAATTCCACCTCTAGCTTGTGGATGTCGTCGCGACTACAGTACTCTTCTTTGATCAGTTCTTTGAAACCGTTCCAGGGGGTGGCATTAGCAACCGCCAGCCCTAGTAGTTGAACCTGTGCTTTCCACCAGGTTAACGCAGCACCTTCGAGGGTTCCAGTAGCATATTTTACCTTACGATCTTCAGGGCATTCACATATTTCGAACACAGATTCGAGCTTCTCGAACCAATGAAGAAGGCCTACCGCTCCTTCTGTGCCGCTAAAGGTACTGGGTCGGCAATCCATGAAGGTTTTGAACGTGCACACAGGAGGCTGAGCATGTTGACCTCCTACAGGGATAGCTGCGAGTGCCTCAGCAACTCGTTCATTGATCAAAGCCGTCAGCTGGGCCTGAGCTAGGTTGATACGTCCTCCGCGTCCGTTCATGATCTTCACAATGAAGCAACGTAAGTGAGAAAAGTGTCGCAAAAGTGCGTAAGTGTGGGACGATAGTAGAGAGTAAGTACACAAGATTCAAATAGCAATTATCACGTTAATTAATGCACAATGTGAACTATCTAACCGACAATATAACATAAATCATACCACCTATTGTGTCGAGTCTTGTACGTGGAGCGAAGCGTCGTTGTGGATCATTGAGCACTGTACAGGTTATAGTCTGGTTTTATCAAAAAGCTTTTCCCTTTTTAAAACCAAGTTCACTATAACCAATGGCTCTGATACCAATCTGTCACACCCCCAAAATCCACCATGCGGAGTATCACCGCTTGGAGGCGTGACATAACCAGGATCGAGCCACCAATCATATTGAACAACAAAATTAAGTAAGTAAAACCAACCACAATACAATTGGTGACCAGAGACAGTAACCAGTTTTAAGTTAACAGCGGAAGCATAAAACGTAAGTTCAAAATATAAGTTCATAGTTCATAGGTTTTAGGACCCAAAACATAAATTCCATAAGTTTATAAAATTTAAATAATAAGCATGGGACATAACAGTCTGCATCCCACAACAACCTCCTCCTCGTGCAAGCTCCATAAGCATCTAACGACCTGTAAGGCATGTAACAACGAGTCAACAAAAAAGTTGAGTGAGTTCACGATTGGTTGATTAGTTTTAAGTTGTTTCTGAAAACGTGGTTTGAATTTCGTTGGCTTATTTGCCATGGGGGTTACCCCATAGTTGAAAGTATGTTTAACCAGTTCCTTTTTATTACCCAAACCATATCCATAATCAGTGGGGACTTCCCCATGTGAACTACTAGACCGTTAAGATATCGACAACTGACGAACAATAGTTGTGCCCTACATCAGTGTCTATAATCACTGACAGTATGCCATGGTCCATTAGTACACGCCCGTCTGAACGGCACGGTGTGAGGTTTGTTAAACCTAATAGCGCTATTAACTAATGACCCGCTCGCCATTGGCCTCGGCGATTAAGTCGATATAAATTGAGGGACTTCATGATAGAGTTTTGTCTAGTAAGTTTTAAGGTTGTTGTCCTACCCAAGGAGGACGAACGTACGTATTCTACCCACGGAGAATACGCAAAATTATTATTGGCATCCTACCTATGGAGGATGGCCGTACATATCCTACCCAAGGAGGATATGTAGATCCCGTTTTAATTTCTTTAGCTCGGTTAGATTCTCAAAAAAATAGCTAACAATCACGGTCGGTCAATCACGTCCTAGTATGATTACCACTTAGTTTATTTGTGACTTAAATAAGCACGAAGTTCCTACACGCATCTATCACATAACATGCAACACTTTAATGGTTCACGCCCATATAAACTTCCCATCTATTCCCGTTCATAAGCAAACATACGACATTGCACATAACACTTTTATTGACGTATAACATGTTAGATCATTCTCAGATAACCTACCAGACATTTAAACACGCAATTTACTACTTAAGTCGTTTCAGCTTTTATATTCAAAACTAGGCTATTTTCGGGTATTTTAATAAAATAGTTAGCTTACTCAAAAAATTCCCAACTTTTTACAGAAAGTCTTAAACGATCCAAATATTCTTGTGTAAAAATCTCGGGATCTAACTCATCACCAATATTTATAAAAATTCATTTTCCGGACTGCACTCAGATTTATCTTTTTCTGAATGCAATCCACGGAATAATTTATTTAAAATTCATCGTAAGTCCGATTTACGAAATTCCAGTGGGAGGATTACAAATACAGAAGTGGTCATTTATAGTACAAGTGTCATGACCTAGTTCTACTAAGGTTTCAAGTTATGACTAAAAATATAACACCCATTTACTGCTGTAAAAACTCAGCTTTAGCTGTTGTTACAAATCGACCCTTTAAAAATAGCAAACGAAGTCCAAAAATTATGATTCTAGTGCCATTAGAACCGTATTTCATAATACATAAATCTTGACTTCAGAAAATACATTTTTCATTTTATTAAGGTCTTGTTACAGCCAACTGAAGTTGGCTGTAATCACAAAAACAGCCTTCTGTTTTCAGTTTTTAACATTCTAAAGCGCGCTCGATTGATTCCGTTAACATGTTTAGTGATAAACAACGATACTTATAGCAGATTATAAGTCCTTCATATCAGCACATAATCATCACACACCAAACAACATCATTCTAACATCATTTCTTCATGTATCATCTTGTTTAAGCTTATGTTTAAGTTTTAAGTGTAAGATCTTATGGTGTTCATATGTTTTCTTCATAATACATCTATTAACCACTTAAACAACATGTAAAGTGCAAAGATCTAAGTTCTTACCACTAGCTCAAGGCTAGGGGAGTTCAAGTGTAGAAAAGTGGTGGATAATAGCAAACGAAGAAGGTCCTTCCACTTCTGAGAACACCGAGCTTCGTTGTACACCTTGTAGCACCTTTGTATGCTTGTAGAATGGTTGAAACAAGATTGAAGGTGATGGTAGGGTGGTGGTGGTTTGCAGTCGTGACCAAGAGGGAGAGAGGAGAGTATGAGGGTGTTGTTTGAGTTAGAGAATGATGAATGGTGATGGACTTGTGGTTTAAATAGAAGTCTTCCAACATCTCATTATCTAATGGTTACTATGTCCCTTAATGACCCAACACTATCCAATAAACAATTTAAAGAAATAAAGGGGGTGGGTACACCCCTTGTAACCATGAGAATTAGGGGGGAGGGTTGGTTAGGATGTAGTGGTTAGTTGGGTTTATTAGTTAGGTTACAAGTGATTTAGTTTAAGTATTTAGAGGTTATGTAATAATATAGTGTGTTAGGGTGTTCGGGGACCCAAACTAGTTCAGAAAAAATAAAAACAATGTGTTTAACAATATTTTTGTGTTTCGGGTAATGTCCGGTTGTTCGGTTCGGTGTTATTCCGTTAAAGTGCTTAATTAATCCGTAACGTGTCCTATATATATGTTTTGTAACACTTTTTAATTTTCACCACTCGGGAAAGCATACCGGACTATTTAGTAACTTTTCTGTACAATACTAGTATGTTAACAAGCACATGTAAGTATACACAGTAATTAGAAAGAAGTTAAGTAATTCCACACAGTCATCAAGCACGTTAATTAACATAAATAAATTGTACGGTTACATGGAATTATTGAGGGTTGTCACAGAAACTGTTGAAATTGAAAATGAAACGGGAACTATCCAAAAGCCTCCAAAGCTCATGTACATTGAGGATTTTAAAGCATGGGAAAACCGTTTTGAAAA
The DNA here is from genome assembly GCA_030545235.1 of Helianthus tuberosus. Classification (NCBI taxonomy): domain Eukaryota; kingdom Viridiplantae; phylum Streptophyta; class Magnoliopsida; order Asterales; family Asteraceae; genus Helianthus; species Helianthus tuberosus. The sequence goes on along the minus strand of JARYGA010035883.1, from coordinate 3,519 downwards.
CTGGGTGCAAGGGCATAAGTTTGATGCATGGATCTCGATTGAGAAAGAATACAGTAGACCGAAAGATAATCTTGATAATATCAAACCATTAGATGAACTTTCAGCGAATGAAAAATCAAGATACACAAATGAAAAATTGATGATTAGCATTCTCCAACAAGCGATAAAAGAAGATATTTTTGTTTTGCTTCAACATAATGGAACTGCTAGATCAATTTGGCTAGCATTGAATCAAAAGTTTAAAGGAAGTGCTGATATGATAAAAAACAAACGTGCATTACTAAAGAAGTCTTTTGATATGTTTACAACTTTTGAAGGTGAAACAACAAGAACAACTATTGAAAGATATTGTCGTCTTGTTCAAGAAATGAAAAGGTTGGAAATAAATAAAGATGATGAAGAATGGGTTGATAAGCTATCCGATGCGCTACCACAGAATAAATGGGGAACATATTTGTTGAATCTAAAGCATAACCGACAATCTGAAAGTATGAATCTGTGTAAGTTTATTCAGAAGCTGGAAGAACACGAATTGGATGTTCAGAAAACCACTATCATGAAGAATCCAAATGCTCAACAAGATATTGGATTATATTATAGAAAAAGCAATGTTGAGACCACCCCGAGTCTGAAGATTCAGACTGTGTTCAGTGCGTATGGTAATTCCGGAACAAATGCTAGCAACACATATCAGAGTGGTGGATTTTCTTCATCTTATTCATGCTTTGATCCAAATTTCTCAACACCAAGTCCTCAACAACAAAGTTCAAAGAATTTTGGTGGTCCAGTCATGCAATGCAATGTTACTTTCCATTTTCAGAATGATCACAATCTTTCTCCAGATATTGCAAAGCAACACATGGCATCTCTTGCTACTATGTTAGAGTCATATGAAAGTTTAATTGCAGGTAGGATTGGAAATCCAATGCTTACCAAAGAAGATTATGACCAAATAGATGCTGGGGAGCTTGAGTTGATGGACATAAAGTGGTGTTTAGCAGTGTTTTGAGGAGAGCAGAGAAATTCAAACAAATCACTGGTAGAGATGATCTTCGAGAAGCTGCTACATGTTAGCTAGGGTTTGACAAATCGAAGGTTACTTGTTTCCGATGCCGAGAAAAAGGGCATTTTAAACGAGAGTGTACAAACAGAGAGACAACTGGGAGACAAGATCCATTCGGAAATGATTATCAAAGAAAAGCAATTTATCATCAGATTGCTCAACAACCATACAACACCGAACAGCAAAGGGAAGAGCATGTTATGGTATAATAGACCAAGATGATGAAAAACTTCCAGAAGGATTTAGCTGGGACAAATACATTCCAGCTGAAAGCAATTCAAAGTCTAAAGCTTTTGTTTCTCGGATGTTTGAGAACTCAATCTCAGGAGAAAAATCAGTCAAATCTAAGAACCGTCCAAGAAGAATACCGATTTTCGAGTCATTAGGAAGTGATGCAGACACTGATGACGAGGAAAAGTATATAAATAAAGCTAGAAAAGGTTTAGATTCTTACAGTTTTAATATGTTTTTTGCAGAAAAAGTTGAGATGTTGAATGAGAAGAAAGCTGCAAGATTAAAGAAAGAAATGGAAGCAAGAAGGATTGTTGAAGAAGAAATTGAAGCACGAAGGATTGCTGAAGAAAAGAATAAAGTTGAAAAGAAACCGACTGAGAAGGTTGAGGCTGAAGAGAGTGAGGAAAAGATTGTTTTTGATGAAGAACCGGTTGTGATGGAGAAGGTGGTGGAGAAAATTGTTGAAGTTGAAAAAAATCATTGAAGTCGAAAAAATAGTTGAAGTTGAAAAAATAGTTGAAGTCGAAAAGATTGTTGAAATCACAAATCCTTGTCTAAAATGTTTGGAATCATGCAAACATTGTGAAGAGAAAGACAAGAGGTATAGTGAGCTTGACATGATGAAGAACAAACTGTTGTATGATGTTAACTATGTGAAAGAGTCGTATGATGTCTTGAACAAAACTGTCAATCAGTTGGAGAAGACGAATTCAAAAAGAGAAAATGCTTTGACAATGCTGGAATCAACAGTGATGTCTAAACAGAAAGCTCTCAATTTTTACATTGAAGAGTGTGCGAAGATGAAGCAAGAATTGGAAACAGAAAAGATTGAGAATGAAAGAATCAGAAGACAGCTGCGAAGTTATACGTCTTCTGATTACTTAATTGATAGAATTTATCTTACTGTTGCAGGTTTTGAAGCCTATCAAGGAAAGAAGTCGGAGAATTCGGATACTGGTAAGAAACAAAATGCTGATTATAAAAGGTGTCCGCCTCCGATCTGGGAAGCTTATTCTCCCAAAAGGCCAGTTTCAGATGAAGTCAGAAAGTCTGTCAATATAAAGTTAAATTCAGAAACAAAGGATGATTTACCAGACAACATTGATGTCACTTTCACATCATCTGATACAGATCATGAATGAGAATTGATTAAGAAAGTGGTAGATGAAGTATTGGATACCAATGAGGAGTCAAAATCTGAATCTGAGACTTCGAGTTCTACAGTCAACAGTTCAAAAACATCGGTTAAAAAGCTTACAATAAAGAATTTTTTCTATCAAAGAATAATTTGAATGAAGAAGCGTTCAAAGTAGCATACACTTTGAATGATTCCGAAAAATTATTTTCTGATGAGGAATTTCCAATAAGAATCAAATCTGAAATGATAAACAAGGTTTTCAAACTAACAGAAATTCATATTTCTGAAATAAAAGATGCAAATCTTAATGGAAAACTGAAAAAGTACACTTCAAGAGTTCAACAAAGATTGAACAAGCAAAAAGGTTACAGTTCTGGTTCTGGTTATCGAAAGAAACCAAACCATAACAGTAATTTCAAAAAGAAAGGTCTTGGTTTTATTCCACCTGAAAATTATAAAAATGATAAAACTTATAAACCAAAAACAAAATTTGTTTCAGGAACGAGTTCGGAAGAAGAAAAGGAGAAATAGTTCAGGAGACAGTCAAACAAAGAGTTCTTCAATGAAAAACAAAAGACTGTGATGAAAGAAGCTGAACGGAGAGTTGAACAAAGAACCTGTTTCAGATGTCAAAAAGTTGGACACATAGCTTGGAACTGTCAAGAGTCCATCAATACAAAACAGGGAGTTTCTTCTAATCTGAAAATGAAAGAAAAATTTGTTGATGAAAAGAAGCAATCATTTAAAAATTTTAAAAGGTTTGAAAATTCGACTTTCGAAATTGGTGAAAGTTTGAAACGTTTTTACAAACGAAAAGTCAATTTGAACAAACAAAAGTGGGTTGTTAAAAGTCCAGATGATAGTTCTGACGATGAATCTGATTCCACAAAATCAGAAGAGCTACAAGTTGAGGTAAAAGAAGAAAATTCAGTACCACCAATGGATGATGTTAATTTCCCACCATTGTGTGCTGAAAATTTAAAAAAGAAAGTTGGAAAAGTTGAAATATCGAATCAATTCTATTCTGAGAAGAAAGAATTTGATGTCGATAAGACCTTCAATGGAAAGGTTAAACATATTTTTG
>JARYGA010035882.1:0-43396 GCA_030545235.1 Helianthus tuberosus | reverse complement strand
AAGTTTACTAGTTCACTTGGTTTGTTACTTTATAAGAAAATCATTTTTATTATCAAGTTCATGTTTAAATAAGAAGGTGATTATTTTATGACAACACATAATCACCTCCTAACTTGTTAAATCATGTTTTTAATCATAAGTTAACAAGTTTCATATAATGATTATCATCATATCACCAAGAATCAACAAGTAATCATCAACACATTCAATACAACATCATCTTAACAATATTTCTTCATGTATCATCTTACTTCATCTTATGATTCATGATTCAAGTTTATGCTTTTTAGTGTTCTTGTATATTTTGACATAATATAATCTTTAACCACTAAAATGTGAAGTAAACAAGAGTGTATAAGGATCTTACAACTAGCTTAAAGCTAGGGAAGAATCAATGGAGACAATGAGTGGATAAAAGCTTGTAAAGGAGGTCCTTCAAGATCCGTGAACACCGAGCCTCCTAATTCACCTTCTAACACCTTGTAATAGTCTTGGATTGGAAGGAATTGAAATGAAAATGGTGGTGGAATACGGGGGTTGTTCGGCCGTAGCTTTTATGTGGGGGAAAAGAGAAGAATGTTGAGGAGTGAAGGTGATGAGATGATTGGTTCATGTAACCCACTAACTCTTTTATCCTTTGGTCATAATGTTCCATCAAGTACTAACAAGATCTAGCATATCCCAAGAGAAGATCACATGGGATTTAGGAAGATATTAGGAAGATTTATAAAAATCTTATGGTGGGCCATGCTTGTGACTGAAAATCAAGAGGGGGAGGGGGTAAGTGTAGTTTAGAATGATAAGTAGGTGATTTTGTGGAGTGTGTTAAGTGTAAGTGTCTAATGTTTAGTGTTTCATGTATTATGTAATATGTTAGTGTGCTCGGGGACCATAACTAGCTCAGAAAATAAAAACAATGCTTCTTGCAATATTTTAGTGTTCCGGGTAATGTCTGGTTTTTCGGTTAGATACCTCTATGTTAAAGTGCTAAGTTATATCGTATAGTGTCTTTCATGTAACCTTTTGTGACACTTTTAATTCCCGGCACTTAGGAAAGCATACAGGACCATTTTTGCCATATTTTTGCATGGTACTAGCATGTTAAAATGCTGAATTTTGTTAATTAATGCAGAATTCTGCATTTTGAATGGGTTTTAGGCACTTTCCGGCACCTAAACTATCACATAGTGACGCAGTTTTATGGTCCTTACTTCCCTACACTCCATACTAGTGTAGTACCTTGTCTCTGGCTCATACTGGGCCTCAAAATATTGTCTGTCTATGTACTGGCATTGTCAGTATATTTCTGAGTTATCCGCTAACTGTACTAACTGTGCTAACTGTGCTTTGTGCATCAAGTATGTCACTAAAGTTTGTATGTAATGAATGGTGGGACATTATGAAATGTGATGCACATGTATGTATGATACAGAAATCATAAAGCAGTTTATATCGTCAGTTGTAATTAAGCACAGTCATTAAGCACAAATTTAATATTAATTAATCGTACGGATACCTGTAATTATGAGGGTTGTCACATTCTCCCCCTGTTAAGAAAATTTCATCCCGAAATTTTAGTTCTGCTACTAGATGCAGGGGTCTGGGGGAACAAATGTGGGTATTTGGCCTTCATGCGATCCTCACGCTCCCACGTGAATTCTGGGCCATGTCGTGCATTCCATCGAACCTTGACGAGTTTGACACTACTCCTGCGTGTCTTGTAAACCTTCCAATCAGTAACCTCAACGGGTTCTTCAGTGAAATGGAGTATGTCGTCAATATGAACTTCGTCGGCAGGAATGACCACCGTCTCTTGAGTTGGACTCTTTTTCAGGTTAGATACATGGAATGTATCATGAACGCCATTTAGTTCAACAGGTAAATCCAACTTGTATGCTACAAGACCAATCCTTTTTAGGATTTTAAATGGACCAATGCATCTGGGGTTCAATTTCCCATGCTTCCCAAAGCGTGTCACACCCTTCCAGGGTGAAACCTTCAACAATACCATATCTCCCACCTCAAATTCCAGAGGTTTCCTTCTTCGGTCCGCATAACTCTTTTGACGATTACGAGCCACTTTGATGCGCTCTCGGGTCTGTATAATCTTGTCAGTCGTTTCCTGGACCAATTCCGGGCCAACAAGCTGTCTATCACCCGCGTCAGCCCAGCATAATGGTGATCGACACTTACGTCCATAGAGAGCTTCGAATGGTGCGGCCTGAATGCTTGCAAGGTAACTGTTATTGTATGAAAATTCAACCAATGGTAGGTGAGTGTCCTAACTTCCACCTAAATCTATTACGCAAGCTCGAAGCATGTCTTCCAATGTTTGAATCGTTCGTTCGCTCTGTCTGTCTGTCTGTCTGCGGATGGAAGGCAGTACTCAGATTCAACTGAGAACCAAAAGCTTCTTGGAAAGATTGCCAAATCCTTGACACGAATCTTCCATCCCTATCGGAAATAATTGAGAGAGGCACTCCATGTCGTGCAACAATCTCTCTCAGGTATAGCTCAGCTAGCTTACTCGTGTTGTCTTTCTCCTTGATTGCCAAAAAGTGTGCAGATTTCGAGTACCGAGATTTATGAGATTCGTCAAAAATAACATCTCTCAAACCACCAAACAAGGGAACCTAAATTCGTTTCATGAAGCACAACGTTCCTTCCCTGTTTGGTACCAACTGCTTCTCCATCCCACGGAGATATTCATTCACCAGATTTTCCTTTTTGAGAGCTTCTCTCTGCGCAGCACGAATGCGCAGTGAGAGGTCTGTTTGAATAACCATTTCCAAAGCCCTAACCCTTATGGGCATAATCCTTTCCTTCCGACTTAGGGCATCGGCGACCACATTCGCCTTCCCTGGGTGATACTTAATCTCACAATCATAATCATTCAATAGCTCTACCCAACGTCTCTGTCTCATGTTAAGCTCCTTTTGATCAAAAATGTGATGCATGCTCTTGTGATCAGTGTAGATTGTACATCGCGTGCCATATAAGTAATGTCGCCAGATCTTTAAAGCAAACACCACTGCGCCCAATTCTAAATCATGTGTGGTGTAATTCTTCTCGTGGACCTTCAACTGGCAAGAAGCATATGCTATAACCTTCTGACGCTGCATTAATACACATCCCAGACCTTGACGCGAGGCGTCGCAATATACCACGAAGTCATCCGAGCCTTCGGGTAGAGATAAAATTGGTGCGTCACAAAGCTTGTTCTTCAACAACTGAAATGCTTCTTCTTGCTTGTATCCCCAATCAAACTTCTTGTCTTTCTGCGTGAGAGAGGTCAAAGGTTGAGCAATTTTCGAGAAATCCTCAATAAACCTGCGATAATATCCTGCCAAACCTAGGAACTGTCGAATCTCGGTTGGCGTCTTCGGAGTCTCCCAGTTCTTGATTGCCTCGATCTTTGTGGGATCCACATGAATTCCATTTCCATTAACTATATGACCAAGAAACTGGACTTCCCGTAAACAGAATTCTTATTTCGAGAACTTTGCGTACAACTTCTCCTTTTTAAGCAACTCTAAAATAGCTCTTAAGTGTTGCTCATGCTCTTCTTTCGTCTTTGAGTAGATCAAAATGTCATCAATAAACACAATCACAAACTTATCAATGTACGGCTTGCAAACTCTATTCATCAAGTCCATGAATACTGCTGGCGCGTTTGTCAGACCAAACGACATAACCAGGAACTCGTAATGTCCATAGCGAGTCGTAAAAGCAGTCTTTGGAATACTTTCCTCTTGTATTCTCAACTGATGATATCCTGATCGAAGGTCGATCTTTGAGTAAAAACTTGAACCTTGTAATTGATCGAACAGGTCGTCAATCCTTGGCAAAGGATATCTATTCTTGATAGTCAACTTATTCAGCTCGTGGTAGTCGATACACATACGAAAACTACCATCTTTCTTTTTAACGAACAAAACTGGAGCTCCCCAAGGCGAGAAGCTTGGTCTGATGAATCCTTTATCCAATAATTCCTGGAGTTGCGTTGACAGCTCCTGCATTTTCGAAGGCGCAAGTCGGTAGGGTGCCTTAGCTACAGGCACGGCGCCTGGAACTAGGTCAATATGGAACTCGACTTGCTTTTGCAGTGACAATCCTGGCAAGTCTTCTGGAAAGACTTCAGGATACTCCTTCACGACTGGAATGTCTTCTAGCTTCGGCTCAGCGGCTTCTTTATCAACGATGTGTGCCAAGAAGGCAACAGATCCCTTCTTCAAACACTTTCTAGCTTTCAAACAGCTAATGATCCTTAAGGGCATATCGCGCTTCTCTCCATGTACCACAATCGTTTCTCCATCCGCCATTGGGATGCAAATGGTCTTCTCGTGACAAACAATCTCGGCTCTGTTGCTTGATAACCAATCCATCCCTACTACCACGTCGAAGCTTCCCAACTCGACTGGTAGTAGATCCAGTGTAAACTCGTGCTCTCCCAGCTCTATTACGCATCCTCTGATGACTTCATTCGTTTCAACTAGCTTTCCATTAGCCAGTTCAATTGAGTACGGAATGTCTAACTTACTAGCAGTTAACCCAAGCATTTTCTTAAACTCTAGCGATACAAAACTATAATTGGCGCCGATATCAAAAAGGACAGATGCAAAGTGTTGATTAATAGGGAACGTACCAGTAACGACATTTGGATCTTGGCGTGCTTCCCTCGCACCGATATTAAAAACTCTTCCTTGTGCCTGATTGAGTTTCGGGTACTCACGTTTGAAATGCCCCGTGTCTCTACAATTGAAACACCCTGTCCTCGACCATTCCCATTACCACCTTGAGCATTGTTTTAGTTGCGATTCCCACCTCTAGCTTGGTTTCCAAAATTTCCTCGATTGCCATTTCCGCCATTCCCTCCTTGTGGGCGGTTTCCATTCCCATTACCTCTACGGTTATTGTTACCAAAACCTCTTTGACCGCCACGGCCAGTACCAACCCAGCATGTTTCTTTTGAGTGGCCAACTCTTCCACAAGATTCACATTTTCCAGATCTGCATCGTCCCTCGTGATGCAACTGACAAGCGTTACACTTGGGCAAGGTGCCCATATACCCCTTTCCTTTGGCCTTGGCAGGTGTGCTCATCTCTTCTTTCTTGTTCGAGCTGCTGGTACATTTCTTAAAGTTGGAGAACTTCCGTTTGTTCTCTCCCGAGGACTCCACATAAGTTTCCTTTTTCTTGGGGTTAGAATTTGAAAACTTGTTTAACCTGATAGCTTCCTCAGTCTGTGACACGCTCAGGTCGATAGCTTCAGTAATTGTTGCAGGCTTTGACGATGTGACCATACTCATAATCCGGGGTGCCAACCCCCAGATGAAATGCTCAACGCGTTAGAATTCAGGAGTAACCATGTATGGTACCACGTGAGACATATCATGAAATCTTTACACATAATCGGCGATCTTCAGGCCGTCCATTTTAAGGTTCCAAAATTCAGTTTCCAGTTTCTGAATTTTGGCCCTAGAGCAATACTTTTTACGCATGAGCTCCTTCAGCTTGTTCCAAGTCAAAGCGTATGCTGCTGCCTCTCCCAGAGTTTGGACCTGGAGATTCCACCATGAAAGTGCTCCATCAGTGAACAATCAGGAAATGTAGGTAACTTGCTGTTCTGGTGCGCATTTGCTCATTCATATCACTGAGTCGGTCTTCTCCGTCCATCAAACATAAGCCACAGCACCCCCGGTGCCGTCAAAGTTTAGCGGTTTACTGTCTAAAAATTGCTTGAAGGTACAGCCTGTACAAGTAACGTCATATACAGGAATCATTAGCAATTGCACATGGAATGTCCAAATGTAACGTAATGTGTCTTAAGCGACTCAGACATTACCATGTGGTGGGTTGTTCCTTGAGGTACCCCTGCTAGTTTCGGCGCTTGAGGCCTCGTAATCCGCTATTGCTTGGGAGATCCTTGCTTGCAATTCGGCCTCAGTAGTGGGCAAACGATTTTCCCTTCGGGGAGGCATCTTCTATAAGAAGATTGTATTGGTCAAGTCATAATAAGTATAATGAGTACGCGTATGTAATAACATTCATCAACACAATATCACATAACATCCCATGTTATAAAACAAAATAAATAATCCAACAACGCATGTAATGAGAATACCGCGATTGAGCTATCATATAACAAGACCACAAGTACAGTTTACAAGTTTTACAAATGTATTATACATCAAAAAAGACTAAGGGTCACACCGCCCTTGTCTGAATCATCTAACCATCTACAACAACCAAAAGTCAAATGTCAAAAGTCATAATGTCAAAATGTGGTCTTCAAAATGCTGTGCAGTCAGGCTCAATAGCTGAATTCTCATCAAAAGAATAACATCTGCAACAAACCAAAAACCTCAAGCTGATGGGGGAGGAGGAGGTGGAGGAACGAAAAGAAAACGGTGCATACGCGCTAGCTCTTCCTCGGCCGTATGAACAAGCTGCAACAAACAAGCAATCTGCTGCTCCATCGTCAGAAATCGGATGCCGAAATCTGGATAAGGAAATAGTGGAACAGGTGGAAAAGCAGACTGTGATGGACCAGCACCAACTGGAGGACGCGGGATCCTTTCGAGCTCAGCGACTCTCCGACTCAACATATCCTGCTGTAACTGCAAGGATAAAAGTATATCATCCGTAGAGTTCCCAACGTGAAAGGGGTGGTACGGATCCGAAAAAGGCATGACGTTGGGCGAAGACCACATAAATGGCTCGCCTGTGGGTGTAGAGGAAAAAGCAGTGTCTGCAGTAGGTGCAAATGGGGGCATAAACGGAAAGGCCGCTGACACAGGTGGTATGTGATCGTGCTGCTGACTAGAAGGTCCTTCCCCAGGATGGGGAGGAGGTATGTCCTGAAGAAATGTGACGGGTAAATCCATGTGGTAAACGTCTGACACGTGAGGGTGAAACTATGGGACATCAACGGGTACCTGAACAGGCACAGAAGGGGGAGTAACTGATCGAACAAAAGGAGGATAGTCGTCCTCATCCTCAATCCACCCATTACGGGTGTGAGCATATCTAGGGTCAACGTGTGTAGCAAAAGGTGCACGGTCAACAAACACAGGCATAGGGTCAGGCAAAGGTGCAACAACTGGGACATCAGCAACTGGTGGTGCACCGGCTGGAACATCAACAACCGGTGGTGCGACGACTGGTACATCAACAAGGATAGGGTCGTGCACAGGTAAAGGGTCGAGAGCAAGAACAAGCTCTGGTGCAACCTCGGGCTCTGGATCAGCTGGAGCAAGCTCATGATCAGCGGGTATATCAAGGAGTTGATCATCAGGAACAACAGGTGCCTCAACAGGCTGCTCCTCAAGGATAAACTCAACCTCATGGTCTGGATCAAAATCATGTGGGAAGTCAGGGACAAACCCAAAACCCAGCTGTGGAAGGGGCGCTGCAGACATCGCAGTGTCGGAATCAGTGTCTGACGGATACAGCTGTAATCCTAGTCCATGAAGAGTAGAAGACGACACGGACTCAAAAGAATCGTGACCAGACTGGTCAGATAAAACCTCTACAACAGGAACCACGACAGGTAGAATGACATCAACAACAGGAATCTCATCAACAGGAATAGCAACATCGTCATCAATCAGAGCCCCGCCATCCTGGTCGTCCTCAGGGGGACCCTCGATGAAGAGATCGACGTCGTCATCGGACATATCGTCAAGAGGCAAATCCTCCAAAGGAAATGCAGCGAGAGGAAAAGGTGTAGGGATCTGAATGAGAGGTAGATCCCCATCATGGAAACCATCAGCTAAAGGTAAATCATCTCAGAAATCCGGTAAGGCGAAGGGCTGGAAGTCATCGTCGTCACTACTCGTAGTATCTGAAGTGTAAACCTCGCCCTCTGGAAGGATCTCGTCATCTGATACTATAGCTATCGGGTCTATGGTGTCTGACACTCCACTCTCGGAGGATGTTGACATGGTGTCTGTGACAAAACAATCACACATACGCACATATATCAACAATCAGCAAATAAGCATGTATGCAGTAATAACAATGTAAAGAACACCTAATCGTCAACTCGAAAACCCTAATTCTCTCTCTAGCATGGCGATCTCGTTTCTTCCTGCAATCTTCGATTTTTCTTCATGATCTTTGTATAACAGTCTGATTATTGGAGTGTTGATTCATCAATACTTACAATTCAAACTAGTTAGCAAAGGGATTAAGTTAAATTTAGGGTTTCTTCTTTGTGTTTCACCAATCGCCGCCCTAGTTCCTTGTTTTGATCTGATTGTATAGTGGTGTGGGTTTGTTTAATCTTAACATACTGATTCCTCTATATGATTTCGAGAGATACATGGGGTAGGGTTTTGCTAGTTTAGGGTTTTTTTCCTGTTTTTGTTTGTTCGGTTTTCTGGTCTTGCTGGTCTGTCTTCATGCATGGTCTTCTGAGAATTTTTGTTTATAGAGAGTTATCTTTTTAAGCATGGATGAACGTAAGAAAGCTGGGGAGAATAACCAAGGTGATCGTGGGAAGCCACCACTGCTGTTCAGGGGTATTGCCAGCCGAGTTGTCAATATTGATGGTAACACGGTGCTTCCGAGGTGGGGTATTGTAATCAATGAGCCAAAACCGATAAATGTTGTTGACGAACTCACCAAGATTACGGTGCCTGTTTCTTTGGAGAAGCCGGATTCTCAAAATGTTGGGGTAGAGGATAATCAGGTGGTTCATGAAGAGGTTGGAGCTGAGGGTTTTATATCTAGTTCGAACTCGAGGGAGTTTCATCCTCTTCAAGGTGAATCCTCGAAAACGTTGTCGTATGCAGACTCGGTCATGGCTACTGGTTCCAGGAAAGTTAACTTTAGAACTCTTGCAAGTCCTGTTATGCATGAGGGATGTGATGTTGTTCTTCCGTGGGAGTCTGTTCGAGTTGTGCAAGATAAGTTAGCTAATACTTTGTATGGATATTTTTTTAGGAGATCGTGTGGCGTTCCCGGTTGTGGAGTATTTTGTTCGTAATAACTGGAAGAAATTTGGTTTACAAAAATCCATGATGAATGCAAATGGTTTTTTCTTCTTTAAGTTTTCTAATGAAGTTGGTATGTTGGATGCTATGAAAGAAGGCCCGTGGATTATTCGCTCTCAACCGTTGTTTCTTTGTATGTGGAATCCGACAGTCAAGCTGGAGAAAAAGGAGGTTAAAAAGGTTCAAGTCTGGGTTAAAATTCATGATATTCCTATTGCATCTTACACAGAAGATGGGCTGGGTATGATTGCTACAACAATTAGGGAACCGAAACTTCTGGATTCGTACACTACATTGATGTGTATGGACATGTGGGGCCATAGTAGTTATGCTAGAGCTTTAATCGAGGTCTCTGCTGAAAAGGATTTGCGTGAAGAAATAACTTTGGCCATACCTGAACCTGAGGGGGAGGGTTTTGTTAAAGAAAATATGTATGTTGAGTATGAATGGTACCCGCATAGGTGTTCTAAATGCTGTGTTTTTGGACACTCAGTTGATACATGTCCTAAACTTCCAAAGAGGTCTGCTACTTCAAAGAGTGTGGATCAGAAAGATAAGCATCCAGTGCAAGAGAATCGTTATGCTAAGAAGTATCCGGTCATAGATGCGGATGGTTATCAAGGGGTTCTGAGTAAGAAAGTGGCTTGAAAACAGGGTTTCCAAATTAATAAACAAAAGCCAAAGTTTGAATATAGGCCGGTGACTTCCAAACTGAAAGGGGAGTTGAATAAAGCTTTGTCGTCGAATGGTATTGTGTCTAGAAACCCTTTTGCTGTTTTGGACGATGCTGAAGTGGACGGCCCGAAGGTTAAAAAACAATCGGAGGATGGCTATGAGGACTCAGATAATGAGGAGGTAGTGGAGGTGTATAACGAAATGGATGAATTTATTTTACAAGACTCAAAGAAACCGAATGATAAACAAGGGGCAAGCACTCCTTCTACAGTTGGTTCTAATGGTTAGTCTTGCTTCTTGGAACATAAGGGGGTTAAACCGCCCTCTGAAGCAAATGGAGGTTCGCCAGATTGTTAAGGATTCAAACTTAAGTTTATGTGCTATTTTAGAATCACATGTTGGCATTGATAATCTGGGTAAGGTCTGTAAGTATGTGTTTCGTTCGTGGGATTGGACTTCCAATGGTGCTTGCTATGACAAAGGGACGAGAATTATTGTTGGCTGGAACCCAGCTATCTTTGATGTTATGGTCCTATTTCAGTCTTCTCAGGTTATGCATCTCCAGCTGTGCTTCAAGTTGGATAGGAGGATCGTTTTCTGCTCTATAGTGTATGCTGCTAATTATTATGTTACTCGTAGAGATTTATGGCACCATTTAACCATGCACAAAGTGCTTGTTGGCAATAGTCCTTGGTTTATAATGGGAGACTTTAATTCGGCTTTGAACCTGGAGGATAAGTCCATGGGTTCTTCATCCCTGACCACGAGTATGAAAGAATTTCGGGCTTGTGTTGATACGTTGGTGATGTTCGATATTAATAAGTCCGGCCTTCATTTTACATGGAGCCAAAAGCCGAAGGAGGGTGTTGGATTACTGAAAAAGATTGATCGAGTGCTAGGGAATACCCCGTTTTTAACGGCTTTTCCGAGTTCTTTCGCTATTTTCCACCCGTATAGGATTTCGGATCACTGCCCTTGTATTCTAAAGATTCCTGAAGTTGGTAAGTTGAAACCTCGGTCCTTTAAATTCGCTAATTTTTTAGTGCATAAACCTGAATTTTTGGAGATAGTTAAAAAGAAGTGGGAGTCTAGAGTGGATGGTGTTTTCCAGTGTCAAGTTGTTAAACGGATCCGGATGCTAAAAATTCCTCTCCGAGCTCTTTTGTTTAAACAAGGTAATTTGCATAAGAAAGTGGAATCGCTTCGTGAGAGTCTCGATCATATTCAGCAACACATTGATCTGGACCCGTTGAATCCGGATCTCCGGGCCGAAGAAGCTATATTGAACCGTGATTATCAGGAAATTGCTTTGGATGAGGAGCGTTTTCTTAAGTAAAAATCCAAAGTGGCTTGGTTGAGAGTTGGGGATATGAATTCAGCTTATTTACACTCGTCTTTGAGGGTTAGGAACAATTATAGCCGTATTGACATTATTACGGATTCTGAAGGTGTTGTCCATGAAAATGATAATGTTCCTCACGCTTTTGTTCGTCATTATGAAAATTTCTTGGGGTGTCAAGGAGATATCTCTCTTAGTCCAGCTCCGGATTTATTCCCTAAGGTTTTGAATCCTATTATGGCTGCTCATATGGTCAGACCAGTTACACAGGAAGAGGTAAAATCTGCTATGTTTTCTATTGGTATTGATAAAGCGCCCGGCCCTGATGGGTTTACGGCGGCATTTTTCAAGAATGCTTGGCCTCTTGTTGGAAATGATGTTTCTAATGCAATTATTGACTTTTTTGGTTCTGGCAAGTTACTGCGTGAGATAAATCACACGCTTATTGTTCTTGTTCCCAAAATTCCCACTCCTTCGGCTGTCACTGATTATCGGCCTATTGCTTGTTGTAATGTGCTGTACAAGTGCATTAGTAAGATTGTAGCGGACAATATTAAAGGGGGCTGAATGAGATAGTTAGTGTTAACCAGTTTGCTTTTGTGCCAGGTAGGAAAATTTCAGATAATATTCGCTTGACCCAAGATCTGATGCACAATTATCATAGGAATGTTGGGCTTCCTAGGTGTGCATTCAAAGTTGATATTCAGAAAGCTTATGACACTGTGGATTGGAGGTTTCTTCGAAGTGTTCTAATTGGGTTTGGTTTTAACACTAAGATGGTGGATTGGATTATGGTTTGCGTTTCTTCTACCACTTATTCGGTTTGTGTTAATGGAAACGTTCATGGTCTTTTCAAGGGAAACCGAGGCCTTAGACAAGGGGATCCGATTTCACCGTATCTTTTTTACTTTGGTTATGGAGGTTTTGACATCCATCTTGCACGAGACGATTCGGATTGACTCCTCATTTAGATTTCATAATAAATGTAAGCGGCAACAAATTGTAAACCTTTGCTTTGCGGATGACCTTTTCCTTTTCGCTAGAGGTGATGTGAATTCAGCAAATGCATCATGAGCTCCCTTTCAAAATTCACAAAGATGTTGGGGTTGGTTCCTAGCTCTCATAAAAGCACGGTATTCTATTGTAATGTGCCCAATCATGTTAAAAATGCAATTTTAAATGTTATGCCTTTTGTGGAGGGTACGTTACCTGTGAGATATTTGGGGGTGCCTCTTCTTTGTTCGAGGCTCATGTACAAAGAATGTAGTATTCTTGTGGAGAATCTAGACAAGCATATCATGCATTGGAGGAATAAACTTCTTTCATTTGCTGGTAGATTGCAGCTGGTTATTTCTGTTTTGCCTTCTATGCATATCTATTGGTCTTCTGTTTTTATTCTTCCGAGCCGTGTGATTAATGAGTTGGAAGCTAGTATGCGTAATTTTTTATGGTCGCATGATGGCTCGTTTCATAGAGGAAAGGCCAAAGTCTCTTGGAGATCTGTTTGTACTCCGAAGTTTGAAAGTGGGTTGGGCATTAGACGGATTGGAGACATGAACTTAGCTCTTATGTCATCTCACATAGGAAGTATTCTCTCGAGACGGAACTCGCTATGGGTCGACTGGGTGCATGATTACAGGTTGAAAGGTAAAAATTTCTGGGTTTGTAAGCTGCCTTCGAACTGTTCTTGGTCTTGGAGGAAGCTCTTGCAAATGCAGCCGATATTGAGATCACATATTTGGACGGATATTGGGAATGGGGCGAAAACCTCAGCTTGGTATGGCAATTGGTGTAACATAGGGCCGTTGGGTAATTTTCTGATGCCTCGTACCATTACCAATGCGGGTTTTCACTTGGATGATAAAGTTGCTGATATTCAAGCTAATGGAGTCTGGTCTTGGCCAGTTGCCTGGAGGGATTTATTCCCAGTTCTAAATCAGCTAGATAATATTCACACTGATCCGAATAAGCATGACAGGATTTTGTGGCGAGATGGGGATGATTTAAATGAGGTTACAGCTTCGGGTGTGTGGCATTCGATTCGTTACAGAGAGCCGGAGGTGGAGTAGTATTGTTTGGTTTGCGCAATGTATTCCAAGGCATGCTTTCCTGATGTGGTTGATTATGAGAGGTAAACTGCTGACTCAGGATAAGATTTTGCAATGGGACTTAGCTCGAAGGAAGAATATGAACATGATGTGCTGCTTATTATGTTATGCGGATAATGATTCTCATAGTCACTTGTTTTTTGAGTGCAAATTCTCTTCTCAAGTGTGGTTTTCGATCAGACAGAAGGTGGGGATGGAGTCTGTCCATCCAAAGTGGACAGATATTGTTGATTGGTTGATTCCTCGTGCTCGGTCAAAGTCTGCGGCCAATTATGTTGCTCGTCTTCTGGTTGCGGCTAGTGCTTATATTATCTGGCAGGAGCGGAATGCTAGAATTTTCAAGAATCAATTGAGGCCTCCTGAAGTGATAAGCAAAGTTATTCTTAATACGGTTCGGTACAAGCTTATGGAAGCGAAGCTAAGATACACTGCTAATGTGCAAAGGCTTCTTGCGGAGTGGAAGATCTGCGGCAATAACATCAGCGATGATGGTGGCTAGTTTGATTTAGTTCTTGTTGCTTTCGTTTTGTTCTAGATGGTTGTCTAGGAGGTTTTTCTTTTTGGGTTGTTTTTTGATCGATTGGTTTACTTTCATGAGGCATGTCTCATATTTGAACTAGTGTAGGCTCTCTACACTACTTGTTTGTTTTGGTTGTGAATATATAGAATCACCGGGGTAACCCTTTACCCAGTAATAACAATGTAAGCAAGCAATCATCCTAGTCTTCCCCAGACTATCCCACCCAGTCTCTTAGACTGAACTCCCTAATCTCTTAGACTAACTCCCTGGCCTCTAAGACCAAACCTTCCCAGTCTCTAAGACTAACTCCCTGGCCTCTAAGACCAAATTTCTCATTCTCTAAGACTAACTCCCTGGCCTCTAAGACCAAACCTCCCAGTCTCTAAGACTAAACCTCCCCGGTCTCTAAGACTGAATCCCTCGGTCTCTAAGACTCAATTTCCCCCGGTCTCTAAGACTCAATTTCCCCAGCCTCTAAGGCTGAACCTCCCCAGTCTCTAAGACTGAACCTCCCCAGTCTCTAAGACTGAATTATAAATATAAGTTTTGAAATGTGTATTTGTACCTTTTTTTTGAAAAAAATGTTTGTTCCCTGGATCTGGACGTTTTGTGTATGCAATGTAAAAATGTTTTCGTGAGAGCCCTAGTGATCATAGTCTAGACTCGAGAAGGAATCCTAGTTTGCTATGATCGAGGCTCTGATACCAAGCTGTCACACCCTGACTTTTGCAGAAACGTGGTTTATTTGGTGTGACTTCTTAATACCATAGCAACAATCACAACAATGCTATATGATAAAAACACAAGATGTTTATCCATTAATAAAGTTTATAAACTACCACAATACCATTGTTTGAAAACATCAGTACTGAATTAAGTTACAAACCATGACGTGTTTAAACGAGTTCACAAGTCTCTACAAAAGGACGTAAAGAAAACCTGAGTTTAGGATTATGTATCCCGTCTAGGAAAGGGATACACCCTATAAACTCAACAACCCTGATAACATCTTTTTATTTAAACGCAGCTTGACGACACATGCATACCCTTCCAGATCCACTAGTTCCCTTAAATACATGTAGTTTGAAAAATCAACAAAAGTTGAGCGAGTTCATGTGTAAGTGAATATGTATAAACCTTTGTAAACAATGTATGTATGTCCCGGTATGATTGCAAACAAGGAAAAGATCACCAATGGTTTGCAAGGCCACTGATATGTGTGACGGTGTAGGAAGACTCAAACCTAGCAAAGTTGTACCGGGCTTCCGGCTGGAAGACATAGTCACTACTATGGGCCGCCCCGGCCTCATTGGTGTGGGCTCGCTACACCCAAATAGATCTATCACACATGCCCCTCGGTCCTGATACAAGGATTAATGGTCCCAAGTATCCGCCTACCCTATCACATGATCTATGGTTCTTTCCTAGGCTAATCATACCAATAGTATTGTAAGTATCCATTTGTAACATGTATTTCACCCCCGAAGTAAGTAAACAAAACAGTTTAAGGAAAAGGGGGACATGAACTCACTGTAGTGCTTCTTCAGTATCGTCAACTCAAACTCTGTCAGCTACATGACAACCTACAACGTACTAATGTCTATTAGACGAACGGGCCGTGGCTTGGCTTAGAGTTTAATGTTTTTGAGTTGCGTTTCTTGTGTCTCCGAATATTATTCCAAGTTATAATTATTTGTTAAAATAATAATTATTTTAACTTTGAATTATATTTAGTTTTGGAATAATTGTTCATTCAATATTTTTGTATTAATACTTCTAAAGTATTTAACACCGTATTTCCTTCCCAAGGATGGGGGTATTTATACATGTATATTGTAGCTCCGAAATATTATATTTTTAAGTCCCACTTAGAAAATATATATAACTTATTTGTCGAAAATAATGTATTCCCAAGAAAATATATATTTTTCCAAAAAAATATATATCTTCAAAATATAGTAGGAAAATATATATTTTTATCTCCCAAAAATAATATATTTTCTTTTTGTCGAAAGTATAATATACTTGGTAATATTTTCAAAAATCATATTTTTACTTCTTTCATTTCCAAAATAATATTTACCAAAAATATATTGTAAAAGTATTTTCCAGAATATTTCATAAGTTACGTTTTAGCATTCGGTTTCACAATACCAAGTGTGTAACTTATATTTTATTCCTTGTGATTTTTGGTATTTTTTGGAGTTGTAACTTTCATGGTATTTGTTAAGTTATATTATTTTACCTGGTATTTGTTAAGTTATATTATTTTACCCTAAAATAATATAACTAGTCCACAAAATAAACAAATATCCACACAAGTGTCTTAATATAAAATATATATTCTAAATATATATTTATACATTTTATTTACAAAAACCAACCTCCGATACTTTTTATTTTTGTAACAAAACCTATGCCAAAGTTTATATTTGAAAAACAAAGTTAAAATATATTTGTAAACACTTGTTAGAAAATATTTTCTAAGTGTTGGAATTTTTAGAAAATTTCGCCATAGTTTCCTTTGAAAACGGAATTGTCCATGCTAATAAGCATATCATTTTCTTTTCCAAAAATCATTCAAACCATCATCAATCATACTCTAAACAATATTACACTTACCAAGTGCAAAACTATTCCATTTATAATAAAACATGAACTTGATGTTTTATAAAAACGCGTAGTAACTTGGTGAGGTGTTTAGTGGGTTTAGTTACCCTCCAAAGTGTGTTTACTTTTGTTAAAATCTCATTCTCGAAATCTTTAGATGTTCACAACTTGTGAACACATTTTACAAAAATATTTATTTACCACATCTTCTTGTTTTACTAGCATCCATATACTTATTTTGTTTCCAAAAATAATGTAAGTGTAAGAAAAGTTATGATCTTTCAAAAACCGTCTTTTGAACTTGGTTTGTTTAGAAAAATCATTCACAAGTCTTGGATTTACAAGTTTACTAGTTCACTTGGTTTGTTACTTTATAAGAAAATCATTTTTATTATAAGTTCATGTTTAAATAAGAAGGTGATTATTTTATGACAACACATAATCACCTCCTAACTTGTTAAATCATGTTTTTAATCATAAGTTAACAAGTCTCATATAATGATTATCATCATATCACCAAGAATCAACAAGTAATCATCAACACATTCAATACAACATCATCTTAACAATATTTCTTCATGTATCATCTTACTTCATCTTATGATTCAAAATTCAAGTTTATGCTTTTTAGTGTTCTTGTATAATTTGACATAATATAATCTTTAACCACTAAAATGTGAAGTAAACAAGAGTGTATAAGGATCATACAACTAGCTTAAAGCTAGGGAAGAATCAATGGAGAAAATGAGTGGATAAAAGCTTGTAAAGGAGGTCCTTCAAGACCCATGAACATCGAGCCTCCTAATTCACCTTCTAACACCTTGTAATACTCTTGGATCGGATGGAATTGAAAGGAAAATGGTGGTGGTATATGGGGGTTGTTTGGCCGTAGCTTTTATGTGGGGGAAAAGAGAAGAATGTTGTGGAGTGAAGGTGATGAGATGATTGGTTCATATAACCCACTAACTCTTTTATCCTTTGGTCATAATGCTCCATCAAGTACTAATAAGATCTAGCATATCCCAAGAGAAGATCACATGGGATTTAGGAAGATTTATAAAAATCTTATGGTGGGCCATGCTTGTGACCGAAAATCAAGAGGGGGAGGGGGCTAAGTGTAGTTTAGAATGATAAGTAGGTGATTTTGTGGAGGGTGTTAAGTGTAAGTGTCTAATGTTTAGTGTTTCATGTATTGTGTAATATGTTAGTGTGCTCGGGGACCATAACTAGCTCAGAAAATAAAAACAATGCTTCTTGCAATATTTTAGTGTTCCGTGTAATGTCCGGTTTTTTCGGTTAGATACCGTTCCGTTAAAGTGCTAAGTTATATCATATAGTGTCTTTCATGTAACCTTTTGTGACACTTTTAATTCCCGACACTTAGGAAAGCATACAGGACCATTTTTGCCATATTTTTGCATGTTACTAGCATGTTAAAATGCTGAATTTTGTTAATTAATGCAGAATTATGCATTTTGAATGGGTTTTAGGCACTTTCCGGCACCTAAACTATCACCTAGTGACGCAGTTTTATGATCCTAACTTCCCTACACTCCATACTAGTGTAATACCTTGTCTCTGGCTCATACTGGGCCTCAAAATATTGTCTGTCTATGTACTGGCATTGTCAGTATATTTCTGAGTTATCCGCTAACTGTGCTAACTGTGCTTTGTGAATCAAGTATGTCACTAAAGTTTGTATGTAATGAATGGTGTGACAGTATGAAATGTGATGCACATGTATGTGTGATACAGAAATCATAAAGCAGTTTATACCGTCAGTTGTAATTAAGCACAGTCATTAGGCATAAATTTAATATTAATTAATCGTACGGATACCTGTAATTATGAGGGTTGTCACAAGGGGCAGTCGAGTGACAATCCCAGGTGCAAAACTTGCAAAAAAAGGCACTTTGGAAAGTGCAACCAAGACCCACAAGCCAAACCATGTGGGATTTGCAAAAAGAAAGGGCACAAGTCTGTTGAGTGCCGAAATATTAAGGATGCAACCTGCTACGGTTGCAATGAAAAGGGGCAGATCAAGACCAATTGCCCCAAGAATGCTAAGAAGCCTGAGGAGGCGAAGAAAATGAATGCAAGAGTTTTTCAGATGAACGCGATGGAAGCGGTGAACGACGAGAACGTCATAACAGGTACCTTCCTCATTAATAATAACTATGCTAGAGTCTTATTTGATTCAGGTGCTGATAAGTCTTTTGTAGACCATACGTTTTGTAAGTTATTGAATCTGCCTATTAAGACTCTAGATATAAAATATGAGGTAGAGCTTGCCGATGGTACCTTAGAAACAGCTTCAACTCTTCTTGATGGATGCTTCATATCCATTAAGAATCATTCTATCCCGCTATCCCTCTTGCCAAAGAAATTGGCTGGGTTTGATATAGTTTTGGGCATGGATTGGTTGTCGCATAACCAAGCCCAAATTTCCTGTGATAAAAAGGTAGTTGTTATCAAAACCCCTTCCGGTGAATCAGTCACTATTCAAGGAGATACACAATTTGGATTGCCTAGCAATGTGTCCATTCTCAAGGTATCGCAGTGTTTGAAAAGCGGATGTGTCATCTATATGGCACAAGTGACTATGAATGATCCGAAGCCTAAGATTGAAGACATTCCAATCATCTCTGAGTATCCTGATGCCTTTCCAGATGAGTTACCTGGATTTACCACCTGAGAGGCAAGTAGAGTTCAGGATAGACATTCTACCAGGGTCTGCACCTATTGCAAGAGCTCCTTATCGTCTAGCGCCTACTGAAATGAAAGAGCTTAGAACTCAATTAGACGACTTACTGGAAAAAGGTTTCATTCAGCCCAGCTCTTCGCCTTGGGGAGCTCCAATATTGTTGGTGAAAAAGAAGGACGGATCAATGCACCTCTGCATTGATTATCACGAATTAAATAAGGTAACGATCAAGAATCGTTATCCTTTGCCCAGGATCGACGACTTATTCGTTCAACTTCAAGGGGCAAGCTATTTCTCAAAGATTGATTTGAGATCCGGGTATCATCAACTTAAGGTTAGAACTGAAGATGTGCCAAAGACAGCTTTCAGAACAAGGTATGGACATTTTGAGTTTTTAGTGATGCCTTTCGGGCTCACCAATGCACCAGCAGCATTCATGGACCTCATGAATAGGGTCTGCAAACCATACTTAGATAAGTTTGTCATTGTCTTTATAGACGACATACTCATCTATTCTCGTAGCCAAGTTGACCATGAGAAGCACCTTCGATGTATCTTAGGATTGCTTCAATAGGAGAAATTGTATGCTAAATTCTCCAAGTGCGAGTTCTGGCTTCGCGAAGTCCAATTCCTTGGACATGTTGTTAGTGAGCGTGGCATCCAAGTTGATCCCGCCAAGATAGAAGCCATTATGAATTGGGAAGCACCAAAGACGCCTACAGAAATTTGCAGCTTTCTGGGTTTAGCTGGATATTATAGAAGATTCATTGAAAACTTCTCAAGGATAGCTGCACCATTAACTTCTTTGACCCGTAAGAATGTAAAGTTTAATTGGGGTCCAAAACAACAAGAATCCTTTGAGATTCTTAAGCAGAAGTTGAGTAATGCTCTGGTATTATCTTTACCTGATGGAATTGAAGAGTTTGTCGTTTACTGTGATGCTTCACACACCGGTATGGGTTGTGTACTTATGCAGTGAGGCAAGGTGATCGCCTATGCATCACGACAACTAAAAGTGCATGAAAAGAATTACACCACCCATGATTTAGAATTGGGTGCCGCCGTATTTGCACTGAAGTTATGGAGACATTATTTACATGGAACTAAATGTGTGATCTATTCGGATCACAAAAGTCTCCAACACTTGTTCAATCAAAAAGAGCTCAATATGAGACAGCGCCGCTGGATGGAAACTCTAAATGATTATGATTGCAAAATTCGCTACCATCCAGGTAAAGCGAATGTGGTCGCCGATGCTCTAAGCCGAAAGGAAAGAGTCAAACCAATCAGGATCAATGCTAAGAGCATTGAATTAAAGAATAGTCTGAATGAAAGACTATTAGCTGCACAGAAAGAAGCTGTTTTGGAAGTTAACCTTCCAAATGAAAAGTTAGGTGTAACTTTTGAACAGTTAGCACCTAGTAAGGATGGAATCCTTAGACTGAATGGAAGGATTTGGGTTCCTATTCATGGAGGGCTTCGAGATGTAATCCTCCAGGAAGCCCACAACTCCAAATACTTAGTTCACCCTGGAGGTGACAAAATGTATCAGGATTTGAAGGCTAATTATTGGTGGATAGGTTTGAAGAAATCTATTGCCACACATCTAGCTAAGTGCCTGACTTGTGATCAAATTAAAGCTGAACATCAAAAGCCATCGGGTCTGCTACAACAGCCAGAACTTCCCACATGGAAGTGGGAGATGGTAACCATGGATTTTATAACCAAGTTACCTAAAACAAGGCACGAAAATGATACCATATGGGTTATAGTTGATAGACTGACTAAGTCAGCACACTTCTTACCCATTAAGGAGACTCATAGCTCCGACAAGTTAGCCCAGTTGTATGTGGATAAGATTGTATCCCTTCACGGAGTGCCAGTGTATATTATCTCTGATAGAGATACTAGGTACACCTCACACTTTTGGAAAAATTTCCAACAATCTTTGGGCACTCTTTTGAATTTTAGTACTGCTTACCATCCTCAGACAGATGGACAGAGTGAGCGTACGATTCAAACATTGGAAGACATGATTCGTGCATGTGTTATTGATCTAGGAGGCAGTTGGGATGACCATCTACCCTTGATCGAGTTCTCCTATAACAATAGCTACCATACTAGCATTCAGGTTGCGCCTTTTGAGGCATTGTATGGTAGGAAATGCAGAACACATGTTTGTTGGGCAGAAATAGGAGAAGCTCAGTTATCAGGACCTGATATAGTCCTTTAAACGACAGACAAGATTGTCCAAATTCATGATCGCCTGAAAGCTGCCAGGGATAGGCAGAAAAGTTATGCTGACAAGAGTCGAAAACCTCTAAAGTTTGAGGTTGGTGATAAAGTCTTACTGAAAGTATCGCCCTGGAAAGGTGTGATGCATTTTGGTAAGAAGGGCAAGTTAAGCCCTAGGTATATTGGACCATTCGAGATTATCGAATGTGTCGGCAGTGTAGCTTATAAGCTAAACTTGCCTGAGGAGCTGAGTGGAATTCATAATGTGTTCCACATCTGTTATCTCAAGAAATGTCTAGCCGATGAATCACTGGCTATGTCTCATAGAGACGTACAGATTGATGAAAGCCTGAAATTTGTTGAAAGACCTATATCGATCGAGGATCGTCAGGTTAAAAAGCTTTGAAGAAAGCATGTGCCTATAGTAAAGGTCAAATGGGATGCCCGTAGAGATCCCGAATATACATGGGAAGTTGAGTCCACTATGCAACAAAAGTACCCTCACTTATTCTAGTAAATCTCGGGGTCGAGATTGCTTTTAAGGGGGTGAGGATGTAACACCACGTAAAAACGTGTCCAATTATATAAGGACACGTGTCCTAAACTCTAATTATGTGAAAGATTGAGTCTGAAGGACTAAAGTTTCCAAATGATAAAAATATGTATGCGAAGGGACTAAAAGTGTCAACATGCTAATTTATGTCTCTGAGTGACCTTTTATTAAATCCGAGACTTTATAGTGTTGAAACACGCCCTCGGAAATAATTGTGATCGAGTTGAAAGTTGAAGGACCAAAAGTATCAAGATCAAAAGAAATTACTTTTCTGATCAACCTCTTACGGACCGCGTGGACCAAGGCTTACCCTCCGTAAGGAGGGTACCTGGGCGATACAATTCAACATCGGTTACGGACCGTAAGGTGTCTGGTTTACGGTCCGTAAAGCCTGTATTTGGGCAGAATTTTTGGACAGCTGCAGGTTTCATGCTCTAACCGCCTTATAACCTTCCAAATTGAAACCAGGAGCTTATTGTCAGTTTTAGGATACCACTAGCACACCTGGGGCGATCCTAGGAGCCTCCTTAACAGCTGTGAATGATCCAAAAGCTTGCAAATTAGTATATAAAGGACCATAAGTTCAAGTGTTCTAGTGCACTTTCATTTGCAACAACTTATAAACTCTCTTCTGGAGCTTGCAAGCAGTAGGAGAAGAATTCCAAGTGTAGAAAAGATAGCAAGGACTATTAGTAAGAGTTCTAACCCCTGCTTAGTCTTTTTAATTAGTTTAAAAACCGAAAAGTCAAACATATCGTAATTAAGCTTTGACTTTCGGTTTAATCACAAATGGTCCAGCCACTGACCGAAACAAAAGTGGTTATGGAACCATATTAAGGTCGGTGATTAACCCTTAAAAGGGAACCTCCTAATTATTTCGTTTGACTAGTTAATTGTCGGGTCAAACTAGTTTGACAAAAAGTCAAACTGGACAGAAAGTTTAAAAATGATTTAAATTAATAAAACAGAGGTTCTAAATTTTATTTTAACATTCTAATGACTTGGTAATTAATATTAGAACATGTTTTATCAGTCCTAACCCGGCAATTATCAGTCTAAGGTCAGTTTATAACCGAAAGTCGTAAAAGCTTGGCTTTTGCTTTGACTTTTAGTTCTGACCCGTTCAAGCTTAATTCTCCCATGTTTTAAGCTTCCATTAGGACCACATTATTCAGTAGTATAACCCTCTAGAGTTATATTGCTTGGTCCTTAGTAGTTTGAATTATATGCACTTGTTTGTTAATATGCTTATAAATGCCGTAAATGCCCTTTTAACATATAAATGAGATTTTTAGAATGTGAGAGGACAAAAACCTTTGCTACTGATATTTAAACTTGTCTCGAAAATTTGACATCAGTTCTTGGTCCCAAATAGAAGTTATGCCCGATATCGTAATTAGAAGCTTTTTATTAATTAAATTGCGATATCTTGCATAATGCATGTTTAAACTTGGATTTTGAACCAAAAGTCATTACCTACTGTTAAGATATTATTTTTAAGGAATTTTAAGATTGTTGGTCAGATTAGTATCTGTTTAAAACATAGAGTTCTTGTATAATTCGGTTAATGGCGATAATACCCTTTTTAAGCATAAAATGAGATTAACAAATGATTTGAATGCCAAACTTTTTCCTACTGATTTTATACATTAAATAAATTATTTTGAGCATTTAAAACTGATTAAAATCTCAGATTTACATAAACATCTTGATTATCGTTAATTAGCGAGTTTTACACTAAATAGGTGCATAATATGGTTTAAAACCATATTTAACATCTAAGACTTGTTACCTACTGAATTTTTAAACAAATTTAAATATTATTACAGTAGGCATAAGTTATGAACCCAGGTTTCTAAAAATGCCCTGAAAAGCCTATGTGAAATAACCAAAATACCCTTTCGGGGCATAGTTTGGCCATAAATGGTAAACCTCACATAGGTGTAATATCTTATTGATGTAATGAGATAAATTAAATATTTTTACTGATTATAAAGGACCAGAACTTCAGTTTGTCATAAAATCTCTTTTATAAGTATTAAAATTACCAAAATGCCCTTACGGGGGACTTAAATTGGTTTAAATTACTTTTTGGGCATATATGTTAACATCCTACTGATGTATTAACATATTTTAAGCATAATAACACTTAAGACTTGTATATAATTCATTTTGTTACCCGTTACGCGTTTACGCGTTCAGATCGGTTTATGTGACTAGTTTACGCAAAATAGCCGAAACGGGTTTAACCTTATCATTAAATCCTCAAATTCTAGAATATGTTTAGATTACCCATATTATACAAGTATCCAAGCTTGTCGGGTCTAAACCACATTCTATTCCGGTCTCCGCTTAATCTAGCGTTTAGAACCGTAAAGTTTCTTTCTAGCTAGCCGGTCTAAGTCCTTGACTTAACTAAAGACCCGTTAGCATCCTAATAGGTTATTAAACCTTCTATACAGATTAAGTAGCATCCAGTAGAAGGTACCATCATAAAGCTTTAGGAATTATACTGCTGAGTTACCTTTCACACTTGCACAGGTAAATACTTTTAACTTATTTTCCCTTATACGGGCTTGGGATATGGTATTATAATAATACCACTTGGTCGGGTATGAAATCATTTAATCGGATTGTGATTAATAAATCATTTTATGGATATCCTCGGCTCATTTCATTTGAAAATGGCCACGACCTACGCACGGGGTGTAGGCATACACCTGACAAATGCAAATGCTAAAATATAAACCCACATGTTAGGGATAACTCCTTTGTGGGTTCTATAAGTGGTGAGTCGGTTAATCATGACCGGCTTCCAACTAGCCCCAATTGTATGTCAAATATGTAAATCTATATACAAGATTATATTTAAATAATTGTCCCAAGTTACAAATGATTTGTGCCAGGTGCACTTAAATCAATTTTCATAAATGTTTTCAAAAGAGTCAGTTAATTGTATTTACCAGTGTAAACTGACGTATTTTCTAAAGACTGATTGACAGGTACCTCTCGTAATAGGCTGGAGCTATTAGGTGTCGTATAAGAGGATCTTGCAAATCCCTAAGATACCTAAAGTCTGTTATTTTATTTTCTTGTATTTTATTATGATCCACCCGTGGATCTTATTACAATCTAGTCTGTATACTCTTTCATTCGGACACTCAGACATTATGGTTTGTAATAGTATATTCACCAAGCCTTCTGCTATGCTATTATATTGTGTGTATTGAAAATGATGATATCAACTACGTCACGATACTCCCCGCCGGGCCCACCGGTAATATGTGGAAATATCAGGGTGTGACACTACGACTCGTCACTATGCCTAAATAACGTGGTAATCAGTAGGTATAGTCACAAGTGACTATAACCATCGTGATTACGCTCACGTTATGAAGTTCAAACGAACTTCGTGTTGACCATAAACTGGTTAAAGCTGAAAGTCAAACACTGTTTGACTTTCACGCTTAAAACGCATAAAAGAACGAAAGAATACTTATAACGGGCCCAAGAATCGGAGATTTGATCGAATTATTCTCAGGTATGAAGTGAAATCACATCAACTTAGAGAATGAATCAAATCAAATGTGGGTTTTGAGAGAAATGGGATGGGGTATTTATAGTTTTCGGAGAGCCGTTAAGATCATTCATCAAAAACTGAGCTTCGATCTGGACCTTACATGTGTGCCCCCTGATTTCTAAAACCAAGGGCACTTAAAACCAGCCCCTAGGAAGCCCAAAAACCATTTGCAAGTGCTGGAAATAGCTGGAACAGGCTGGAAATGGCTGTAAACAACTTTATGCACATTTGGCAGGTTTACACGCCCCGCGTAAGACTCAGGGCAGGGCTTACACGGCCCGCCTGAGCTACAGATCTGCACACAAGTTTCAATAATTGTTGTTTTGGTCCCTACATGCTTCTAAGGCCATTTTCGACACGTTTAAAGCCTGTTAAACCATTTTCAAGGCTCTACAATGATGCCTAAGCATAGGGGACAAGAAACATGCTCAAAAACATGTCGGATGTCGGTTTGTTTGGTCGTACGATCACGTTATTCGGTTAATTACAACGAAACGCGAACGGACGCGAAAAACGATCCAAATTACGTGACGAATGAATTTTTATCATGCCAATCACTAAAATAAAATATTTTAGTGGTTACATAAATTTTTGGATGTCCGGATGTATTCAGAACGTAAGATATGCGCGAAAATGCAAACTTATGCACTTTTTGACGCTTTTAGTCCCTGAATTATTAAAAAGTTTATTTTAGCATACCGAACCCCTCAAAGCCTATTTATAAGCTATGTAAAGGATATTTAGGGTATGTTTAACTTATGATCATCTTTCGGAATGTCCGTTACAGTACGAATCGGCATACTTTCACAGTTTGTCGAATTTAGTCCCTGTAAGCGAATAAGCTTGATTTTGCCATACCAAAGCCTTCAAAACTTATTTCTAAGTTATGTAAAGGTTATTTAAGGTATGTTAAGCATATGTTGATGTTCTAGAGTGTTTGTTGCATTAAACTGATTATGTTTACGCACCAGTTTGTGTATAACTCTCAAGAAAGTGATATAGAGTTTGAAATTGAACAAAAATCAAAACATGAAAAATGTCAAACACAAACAAACAAATATTGGGATCAAATAACATTGTTTTATTGATAACTGAATTGTTTACAATGATTACAAGCACAGGTGTCACAGTCTCCCCTATTTGTGGAAATTTCATCCCGAAATTTGTTTAGAGGAAACTCGTGAGAAAAGATGCGGATACTTCGCTTTCATTTTATCTTCACGTTCCCAAGTAAATTTTGGTCCACGTTTAGATTCCCAGCGAACTAAAACCAATGGAATGTGCTTTCGTTTGAGCCACTTGACTTCACGGTCCATGATTTCCACAGGTTTCTCAACAAAATGCATTGTGTTATCAACACGAATTTCGTCAAGTGGTATGTGGAGGTTCTCATCAGCCAAACACTTCTTGAGATTGGACACGTGAAAGGTTGGATGAACATTTCCAAGTTCAGGAGGTAACTCAAGTCTGTAGGCTACCTTACCGATTCTTTCGACGATCTTGAATGGTCCAACATATATAGGTGCAAGTTTTCCCGTCTTTCCAAATCTGATCCCACCTTTCCAAGGTGAGACCTTAAGTAATACATGATCACCGACTTGAAATTCCAATGGCTTGCGTCGTTGGTCCGCGTAACTCTTTTGACGGCTTCTAGCTGTCTGGAGGTTATCACGAACTTTCCTTAACCTTATATGTTGTCTCTAGAATGAGGTCATGTCCAGTAAGCTGAGCCTCACCGATCTCATTCCAGCAGACTGGTGAACGACACTTTTAACCATAGAGAGCCTCGAAAGGAGCCATGTTGATGCTGGAGTGATAACTATTGTTGTAGGAGAATTCAATCAACGGGAGATACGAATCCCAACTACCACCAAAATCGATCACACAAGCTCTAAGCATATCCTCCAAAGTCTGGATTGTTCTTTCAGTTTGGCCATCATATTGTGGATGATAAGCTGTGCTCAAATTAAGTTGGGTCCCCATAGCAGATTGCATGGTTCTCCAAAAACGAGATGAGAAACGAGCATCTCTGTCAAAAATAATGTTCAAAGGAACACCATGTCGTGATACAATTTCATCCACATAGATTTTAGCAAGCTTGTCAGCAGATAGATCCTCATGGATCAGCAAGAAATGTGCTGACTTTGTAAGAGGATCAACAACTACCCAGATGGCATCATGACCTCTCTTTGTGCGCGGAAGTTTGGTAATAAGATCCATAGCAATGTTTTCCCATTTCTAAACTGGAATCTCTGGTTGCTCCAATAAACCAGAAGGATGTTGATGTTCAGCCTTAACCTTAAGACAAGTAAGGCATTTTGAAACGTATAAGGCAATGTCTTTCTTTATACCAGGCCACCAATACTGAGTACGAAGATCCTTATACATTTTGTCTGCACCATGATGAATAGGATAACGAGACTTATGAGCTTCATCCATAAGCAAGGTGCAAAGATTGTCTTGATTTGGGACCCACAAACGGTCCATGAAATAATATGATCCATTTTCCTTCAGTTCCAGATCAGGCTAAATGTGATAGGGTAATTCCTTACCCATCAAACCTTGTGAAACACAAGTATGTTAAGCCTGAGAAATGCGGGTTTGGATATCAGATCGAGCTCGAATACTAGATTGAACGGGAACACAATGAAGCTTGACACGTTCCTTACGACTCAATGCATCAGCCACGACATTCGCCTTACCAGGATGGTAGCGAATTTCGCAGTCATAGTCGTTTAGAAGTTCAACCCAACGTCGTTGCCTCATGTTGAGTTCTTTCTGATTGAAGATGTGCTGAAGACTTTTGTGGTCAGTGAAGACCACACATTTTGTACCATACAAATAGTGTCTCCAGATCTTGAGAGCGAATACAACTGCACCTAACTCAAGATCATGAGTGGTGTAGTTCTTCTCATGTACCTTCAACTGCCTTGATGCATATGCTATGACTTTGTTCCTTTGCATGAGAACACAGCCAAGACTCAGGTTTGATGCATCACAATACACGACAAAATCATCATTGCCCTCAGGCAAAGATAGAATAAGCGCATCACAAAGCTTCTGCTTCAAGGTCTGAAACGCTTCTTCTTGCTTGGATCCCCATTCAAAGGGTTTGTTCTTCTGAGTTAGAGCAGTTAGGGGAACTGCAATCTTTGAGAAGTTCTCGATGAAGCGGCGGTAATAACCCGCGAGACCAAGAAAAGAACGAACCTCAGTAGGAGTAGTAGGCGTATCCCAATCCTTAATCGCACTGATCTTGGAGGGATCTACATGAATACCTTGTTCGTTGACGATATGACCCAAAAATTGAACTTCCTTAAGCCATAATTCACACTTGGTGAATTTGGCAAAAAGTTGTTCTTTCTTTAGGAGTTCCAGAGTAAGACGAAGATGTTGCTCATGATCAGCTCGCGTCTTAGAATAAATCAAAATGTCATCAATATAAACGATGATGAACTTATCTAAATAAGGCTTGCAGACCCTATTCATTAAGTCCATGAAAACAGCAGGAGCATTAGTCAAACCGAATGGCATAACTGTGAACTCGTAATGCCCATATCGAGTGAGGAAAGCAGTTTTGGGAATATCTTCTTCATGCACACGAAGTTGATGATACACAGAACGCAGATCAATCTTCAAAAAACAAGTAACACCCTGTAACTGATCAAAGAGATCATCAATGCGAGGTAGGGGATATCGATTCTTGATGGTAAGCTTGTTAAGCTTACGATAATCGATACACATCCTGAAAGATCCATCCTTCTTCTTGACAAAAAGAACAGGAGCACCCCAAGGTGAAAGGTTAGGACGAATAAAACCTTTGTCAAAAAGCTCCTGAAGCTGCTTAGACAACTCTTGCATCTCAGATGGTGCAAGACGATATGGAGATCTGGCAATAGGATTTGCACCAGGTACAAGATCAATACGGAACTCGACTTGGCGCGCTGGGGGTAAACCAGGTAACTCCTCAGGAAACAACTCAGGATAATCCCGAACAACAGGGATATCTTGAATAGACTTACCTTTGCCTTTATCTGCTATGACATGTGCCAAGAAGGCCACATAGTTCTTTCGTAGATACTTCCGAGCCTGGGTACAAGACATGAGCTTGAGACTACTAGCAGGTTTCTCACCACGAACCTGTAGGATCTCACCTGTCGAGAGCGGAACACGAACAATCTTCTCGAAACAAACTACCTCTGCGTGATGCTTGGCTAACCAATCCATACCCACTATAACGTCGAAACTCCCAAGTTGCATTGGCGTGAGTTCGATAGGAAAAAGATGGTTGTTAAGGTTCAGCTGGCAGTTGCGAAGAACAGAATCAAGAACAACGGGTTCACCACTAGCAACTTCTACTGTCAAAGGCTTTCCTAGTTTTGTTCTAGACACACGAAGCAATGGCTCAAAAGATAACGACACAAAACTCTTATCGGCACCTGAATAAAAATGAACAGAAGCAGACTGATTGTTAACAAAGAATGTACCGTTCACCACCTCGTTGTCTGCTTGCGCCTCAATAGCATTCATATTGAAGACTCGACCTCGAGCCTGAGCCTAATTCTGATTTGCGTTGACCATCCTTGGACACTGGTTTCGATAATAACTCAGGTCCCCACAATTATAGCACGAACCAAGAGGAAAGTGAGGTCGTGCAGCTTGTGCTTGCTACTGAGCAGGCGGTTGAGCAGCCTGCTGAGCTGGGTTACGTGCAGCTTGATTGGGAGCAAAGCGACAAACATCAGAAAGATGACCTGATTTCCCACAGTTGGTATAGAAACGGCAAGGAACTTGTGGTTGATGGTGACTATTGCATCTGTCGCACAATGGTGTATTCCCTACATACCGTTTCTTTGCTGGTGGTTGTGCGGGCTGATTGGGTGCTGCTTGGTTGACTTGGGCAGTGATAGCAAAATTCTGGGAAGCCTTGCGCTTCCTAGACCCTTTCGAAGAACCAGTATCCTTGCCCTTCTTGTTCTTACCCTTCTTGCTCTCACCCTTATCAGTTGACTGTTTCTTACCCTTGTCACCCTTTCTGTGTAGCTTACCCTTTCGAACCTGCAACTCAGTCAATGTCGCAGCTAACTCAATTGCATGACGAACTGTGGTAGGGTTACTACCAGTGACGATGTCTTGCACGGAGTCAGGGCATATCAAACTCAGCTCTTCATACCTATCAGTGTAAGCCCGGTGCTCACCACTATCCTGCTTCAAATCATCAAACTCCATTTCTAAAGCCGTCAGTTCATGACGAGGACAGAATTCCCTCATCATAAGAGCCCTAAGCTCGGCCCAAGTTTATGCTAAGGCAACCTCAGCACCACGGTCTCTCATAACCCCGTTCCACCAAGTAAAAGCCCTCTTTTGAAACACGCTAGATGCAAACTCAACTTTGCGATTATCAGAACACTGAATGTGACGAAACGTACTCTCAATGCTCTTGAACCACTGTAGGAGCCCAGTTGCTCCTTCAGAACCACTAAACTTGAGTGGTTTAGCCGAATTGAAACTCTTGAAGTTGCATGGAGCATTTTGGTTATTGTTGGCTTGGTTAACTTGAGCAATAATGTCTGGGAGTACAACAGCCATATGCTGCGCCATAATAGTTGCCATTTCGGCATTAGGTAGTGGTTTTTTGCATCGAGGAGGCATTCTAAAAGAGGAAACATGAGAGAAAAATGAGTGAGATGATTAGATGAAAAGAATGAGATGAAACAAAAATCGACAAAAGCAAAGATGGTGGTCATTCGTCCGTACCACAAAGCAAACAAACGACACACAGTGACTAATCAAAGTAAATGGGTCAAAAATAATGTATCGCGAAGACATGCTCGCCTATAAGTGAACACTCACCCCAAGAGTTCCCAGGTAAGAGTGACTGGTCCGATTATGTGGATTTGTATGAACACTCTAGCCTTTGACAGAAAACTCAGGGTACATGCATTCACCCTTCCAGTTTGCACGTGTTCACACTATTTAGAACCCAAAACTTTGACGAGATTTTGAAAACTTGGAAGGCACAAGGCCAAAAGAATCATTCAAAAACGGATGATTAAATTTTCAAAATCATTCTGAAAAATCGAAGGGTTCAAAACCTTATAATAAATCATTTAAAAACAGATGATTGATTTTCAAAAACCGTTTCGAAAAATTGGGTTCTTGTTTTGGCAATCACCTAAGGATAGGTGAAGTGCATGTTTTAAGATCTAAACACAAGATAACTTGTGTTAGGGTCCTAGAAAGGTTATAGTCTAGGTCAAAGCATTACTAATAACCTAATTCCCTAGAGCCATTGGCTCTGATACCAACTCTTCTGTCATTCCCCGATCACGTAAAACAACAATTCGCGGCGGAAACGTCGGGGAGTGTTGTAACAGAATTATTGTTTCACAACCATGGTAATTAAAGTTATGTTTTATTTATCAACAAGAGAGTTACATTGTCTTAAATGAAAGAAACAAGAGTACATAACATTTATTTTTAAACTAATCTTGCTTCTGTTATGTCACTAAGGCCCGAGTAGTGTATCCTGAATCAAACCTATGCACCAGCTCCTGAAAACACATGTGAAAATAGGTACGTCAGCATAAAAATGCCTGTGAGATACATAGGTTTTGTTAAAATATGATTCATGACTTTGAGTTTAAAGAAATTTTTAATAAAAATTAGTCATGAATCGTGTTAAGTGTTTTCTTTTATAAATCATACGAAAATGTGATAAGAAATCAGATTATATAAAAGAAAGGTGTATGGTTAATTAAATAACCAAGTAAAATGAGTTGTATAAAATAAACTGTTTGTAAAACAATGACTTGTGAAAATATGTGAATTATGTAAATTGTAATATGTCTAAATTGAAATGGTTGAAATAACGCTACGATATGTAATATCATAAAAGCACTTATATATAGGAAGTACCAGCGGCGTATCCACCATGTTTTTATCATATTACACACGCCTCGTTACTTAAATCACTTACCCAAACAAACCACCAATGTAAATTGTTCATGTTTAAACTGATTGTCAAATGTTTATGTGTAACTAATTGTCTATTATCAAAATGTAAATTATGTAATGTGTAAACAAATGTCAAGATGTTTATGTAAAATGTAAATCATGTAATGTGTAAACAAATATCATGTATGGCAAGTGAAATATATCAACTAAACCATAGGTAAAAATGCACAAAACAAGGTATTGAAGTAAAACACAGTTTAAATCAAAGATATGTTTTGTGGAATAAATGCATGCTCTACTGATACAAACATTTATGCGGTATTGTGAAAATGCATACATTCAAGCCTTGAGACTGTGGCGACAAATCCTTAAACAAATTAAAGGTTTATCTGAATTATGTGTATCGAATTCGGTCATTCCTTCCATCCAAACATACCTAGGATTTCAGGAACGGGAGTTGTCAATTCCTATGGTACCACTACCTACTAACGAACGGCATGGCCAATGTTAATGAACGTATTTTTGTCCCATTTAAACAAACCAAATGTCATACCAAAATGTAAGCATGTGATGTAAAACAAATGTACTAAGTATGCAACAAATGGACATACATAGCATGTGATGTGAAACAAATTTACTAAGTATGCAACAAATGAACATACATAGCATGTGATGTAAAACAAATGTACTAAGTATGCAACAAATGAACATACATAGCATGTGATGTAAAACAAATGTACTAAATATGCACTAAATGGACATACATAGCATAAAATGTAATGTAAAACGATGTACTAAGTATGCACTAAATGGACATACATAGCATAAAATATAATGAAATCATGTACTATAAGTGTACTAATGAACATAACAAGCATATGATATGAAACATGGAAAGCACGAAAGTAACAAGTAGGCACATGTGTTTCACCCCAAAATGTTAAAAAAACAGTAAAATAGGGGACTATGTACTCACTTGAGATTGCTCAATAGTCTTTAGGTAACCACCAAGCAATGCTAGAAAGATCACGGAATCAAACGGCACCTAATATAGGTAACTACGTTAATAAATGGACCTAAATCGGAGGATCGGATAAAATGTGGTTTCGTAAACCAAATGTGTCACACCCTGACTTTTGCGGAAGCGTGATTATTGGTGTGACTTTCTTAATACCATAGCAATCAATCATAACAACACTATATGATAAAAACCAGTAGATGTTCATCCATATATTAAGTTTGAAAATAACACAACATAATTGTCTGAAATGTCGACACCGAATTCAAATTACAACCCATGCAACATGTTTATAGAGTTCACGAAGACTCGACAAAAGACTTTAAATATAACTGAGTTTAGAACCATGTATCTCGTTCAGGATTAAGATACATCTCCTAAACCCTAATGACTTTGGATGACATCTTTTATTCATGACGCAGCTTGAAACATGCAAACACCTGCCAGATCCACTTAGTTCCCTGAAATACATGTAATTTGAAAACATCAACAAAAGTTGAGCGAGTTCATGTTTATGTCTGTGTGAATAAACCTTTAAGTATGTCTGTATGTATGTAAATCATGGTATGTAGCAATAAGGAAAAACAGATCACCAATGGTTTGCAAGGACAATGGTATGTGTGAAATAGTGCAGGAAAACTCAAACCTAGCGGATTTTGCCACGGCATTAGTATGTGGACATAGTCACCACATGGGCCACCCTGGTCCTCATGGGTGTGGGCTCGCTACACCCAAATAGATCTATCACTCAAGTCCCTCGGTCCTACGACAAGGATTAATGGCCTTAAGTGTTATACCCACCAGTCACATGATCAAGCAGTAACCCTCCTTAGCTAACATACCATGTATAAAATGTTTGTAAACAATTGTAACATGTATTTCACCCCCGAAGTTTGTAAAACTGAAAACAGTTAAAAGGAAAAGGGGGACATAAACTCACAGTCTTGCGTCTTCGGTACTCGTAACTCAAATCTCTTCAGCAAACACGACTACCAACAATGTACTAATGTCTATTAGACGAACGGGCTGTGCCTTGCCTTAGTATTTACGTTTTTGAGTTACGTTTCTTTTATGTCTTCAATATTATCCCAAGTTATAATTACTTGTTAAAATAATAATTATTTCAACTTAAATTATATTTGTTACTTTTTGGAATAATTGTTAAACAATATTTTTGTAATAATACTTCTCAAGTATTTATACTTATATTTCCTTCCCAAGGATGGGGGTATCTTATACATGTGTATTCGTATTCTTGTATTTGTAGTTCCAAAATAATATATCTTCAAGTCTAACTTTAGAAAATATATTTAAACTTATTTTATCCAAAAATAATGTATTTCAAGTTCGTCCAAGAAAATATATATTTTTCCAAAAATCATATATCTTCTAAATATTCCAAGAAAATATATTTTTACTACCCAAAAATAATATATTTTTCTCCTTGTCGAAAATATGATATAACTTGGTAATATTTACAAAAATCATATTTTCATTTCTTGTATCCAAAATATTATTTACCAAAAATATATTTATAAAGGAATTTTCCGGAATATTTTGTAAGCTACGTTCTTTCGTTTAGTTTCACAATATTGTGTGTGTAATTTGTGTATTTATTCCTTGAGCTTTTTTGTAATATGTTGGATTGAAATTTCTTGGTATATGTTAAGTTATATTATTTCAAATCCTAAAATAATATAACTAATACACAAAATATACAAATAATCACACACATCATGTCTTTAATGTGTGTGTGTATATATATATATATATATATATATATATATATATATTACTCATTTTTATTTATAAAAAACCAACCTCCAATATTTGTATTTTTGTAACAAAAATTATGGCAAAGTTTATATGGAAAACTCATGATCAAAATACACTTGTAAATATTTTTTTGAAATATTTTTCTAAGTGTTTATATTTTTAGAAAATTTTGCCATAGTTTCCCCTAAAAATGGAGGTGTCCATGCTATCAAAGCATATCATTTTCTTTTTAAAATCATCATAATCAATCACCAATTCATTCAACACTTACCAAGTGCCAAAATCAAGTAATTTACCTAACAACATGAACTTGAACTTTCATAAAAACTTGTAGTAACTTGGTAGTGTGTTTAGTAGGTTTAGTTAACCTTTAAAATGTGTTTACTTCTTTAAAAGTTTCATTCTTGAAAGATTTAGGTGTTTATACAACTGGTAAACATGTTTTACAAAAACATTTCTTTATGAAATCTTCTTGCTTCACAAGTGTTTCTACACTTGTTTTATCACCAAAAATAATGTATGTTTAAGTAAGAACCAAGATCTACTAAAAATCATATTTTGAACCTGGTTCTTTTTGGAAAAACCATTCATAAATCTTAGATCAATATGAATATTAACTCACTTTGATTATTATTTTTCAAGAAATCAAGTATTCTTTTCAAGTTCATGATTTAGGGGTGGATGATCTTTCATCCTACAACTTCTTACATTTCTCATCTTGCTAAACTATGTTTCTAATCATGATTTAGCAAGATGTTATGATGATCAACATCATCTTTACAAACAAATCAATGATCAACAAGCATTCATAACATAAACAACTTAGTTTCATCAAGATTTCATCATATATCAAGCTTATGTTCATGTTTCTTGATTATGTTCTTTAGTGTTCCTCATGATTATCATCACATACATCTTTTAACCAACTAAATAAGAAGTAGATTCAAGTGACAAGAAGCTTACTACTAGCACAAGGGCTAGGGATGAACACAAGAAGATGGAGATGTTAAATGTGATGGATAAAAGCAAATGGAAGTGGTCCTTCAATCTCCAAGAGCTCCAAGCTTCTTTAGACACCTTCTAGCACCTTGTGATGAACTTGAAATGGATGATCAAAGCTTGACAATGGTGATGGTATGGTTGATGGTGTTCGGCCGAGTGGGGGAAGAAGGGAAGGAGAAAGATGGTGTGTGTTTGAGTGTGAAAGATAATGAGGTTATGATCCTTCATGTTCATCTTATATTCAAGTTTAGGTGTTTAACCAATGGATATTATGTCTCTTAAGTACTAAACATGATCTTTAGGCAAATCAAATAAGATCAAGGAAATCAAGGGTGGGCCACTTTGGTGACCGTCCACCATGGGGGGTGGTATTTGGTTGGGTTTCAATGGTAAGTTAGAGATATTAGTTGAAATCTAAGTGTAGTGTTTAGTGTTTAAGTTAATGTGGTGTTATATAGTGTGTTAGGGTGTTCGGGGATCATAACTAGCTCGGAAACATTAAAACAATGCTTCTAGTATAATTTTGGTGTTTCGGGTAGCGTCCGGTTGTTCGGTTAGATACCGGTTCGTTAAAGTGTCAAACTATACTGTTTAGTGTTCTTTATGTACCCTTTTGTGACACTTTTAATTCCCGACACTTAGGAAAGCATTCAGGACCATTTAGTCATATTTTTGCACGTAACTAGCTAGTTAAAAAGCTAACTTTTGCTGATTTATGCTGAATTCATCACTTTGAGTGAGTTTTAGGCACTTTCCGGCACTCAAACTATCACTTAAAAATGCAGTTTTATGATCCTTACTTCCCTACACACTATACTAGTGTAGTACTTAGTCTCTGGCCCATACTGGGTCTCCAAACACTGTCTGTCTATGTACTAAACCTCGTCAGCATTTTTCTGAGTTATCCGCGCTAACTGTGCTAGTTGTGCTTTGTGCATCGTTTATGTCAATAAAGTTTATATGTAAAAATGATGTGGCATTATGCAATATGTGATGCACGTGTAAGTATGATGCAGTAATCAGAAAGAAGTCATTTGTAATTCAGCACAGTCATTAAGCACTAATCATGGTTAATTAAATTGTACGGATACCTGGATTTTTTACGGTTGTCACATTCTCCCCCTGTTAAGAAATTTTCGTCCCGAAATTTTAGTTCTGCTACTAGCTGCAGGGGAGTTGGGGAACAAATGTGGGTATTTTGCTTTCATGCGGTCCTCACGCTCCCAAGTGAACTCTGCGCCGTGACGCGCGTTCCATCAAACCTTGACGAGTTTAACACTACTCCTACGTGTCTTGTTAACCTTCCAATCAGTAACCTCAACAGGTTCTTCGGTAAAGTGGAGTGTGTCGTCAATGTGAACTTCATCGGCAGGAATGACAACAGTTTCTTGAGTTGGACTCTTTTTCAGATTAGATACATGAAATGTATCATGAACTCCATTCAGTTCTGCGGGTAGATCCAACTTGTAAGCTACAAGACCAATCCTCTCCGGGATTTTGAACGGTTCAATATATCTTGGGTTTAACTTCCCACGCTTCCCAAAGCGTGCTACACCCTTCCAGGATGAGACCTTTAATAAAACAATATCTCCTATTTGAAACTCCAAAGGTTTCCTCCTTTGGTCCGCATAGCTCTTTTGTCGATCACGAGCCGCCTTGATGCGCTCTCGGATCTGTATAATCTTATATGTCGTCTCTTGAACCAATTCAGGACCAACAAGCTGTCTATCACCCGCGTCTGCCCAGCATAACGGTGATCGACACTTGTGTCCGTAGAGAGCTTCAAACGGTGCAGCATGAATGCTTGCATGGTAACAGTTGTTGTATGAGAATTCTACCAAAGGTAGATAGGTGTCCCAACTGCCACCCAAATCCATTACGCAAGCTCGCAACATATCTTCTAGCGTTTGAATCGTCCGTTCGCTTTAGCCATCTGTTTGTGGATGAAAAGCAGCACTCAGATTCAACTGAGAACCAAAGGCTTCTTGGAAGGATTGCCAAATCCTTGACACAAACCTTCCGTCTCTATCAGAAATAATCGAGAGAGGCACTCCATGTCGTGCAACTATCTCTCTGAGGTACAGCTCAGCAAGTTTACTAGTGTTATCCTTTTCCCTTATCGGCAGAAAGTGTGCAGATTTTGTCAGACGGTCTACGATTACCCAAATCGTATCATGACCTCTGGCTGTCTTTGGCAACATCGTTATAAAATCCATTGAAATCTGCTCCCATTTCCATATGGGTATTTCAGGTTGTTGCAGAAGACCTGAAGGCTTTTGATATTCGGCCTTTACTTTGGCACAAGTCAAACATTTGCCAACATACATTGCAACATCACCTTTTAATCTTGGCCACCAGTAGAAATCCTTTAAATCTTGGTACATCTTATCCGATCCTGGATGGATCGAGTACCGTGACTTGTGAGCTTTATCAAAAATTACTTCTTTAAGACCATCAAAGAGGGGAACCCAAATTCTTCCCATGAAACACAATGTTCCTTCCTCATTGGGTACTAACTGTTTCTCCATCCCACGGAGATATTCATCTTCAAGATTCTTTTCCTTAAGAGCTTCTCTCTGCGTGACACGAATGCGTAACAAGAGGTCCATTTGAATAATCATTTCCAAAGCCCTAACCCTTATGGGCTTAATTCTTTCTTTTCGACTTAAGGCGTCTGCTACGACATTCGCCTTCCCTGGGTGATACTTGATTTCACAATCATAATAATTTAACAACTCAACCCATCGTCTCTGTCTCATGTTAAGCTCCTTCTGATCGAATATATGTTGTAAGCTCTTGTGATCAGTAAAGATCGTGCATCGGGTGCCATACAAATAATGTCGCCAGATCTTTAATGCAAACACCACTGATCCTAATTCCAAATCATACGTGGTGTAGTTCTTTTCAGGAACCTTTAGCTGGCGCGAAGCGTAAGCTATAACCTTCTGTCACTGCATCAGCACGCATCCTAATCCCTGACGCGAGGCGTTACAGTACACCACGAAGTCATCAGTGCCTTCGGGTAGGGATAAGATGGGTGCATCGCAAAGCTTGTTCTTCAGCAACTGAAAAGCTTTCTCTTGTTTATCTCCCCATTCGTACTTCTTGTCCTTCTGAGTAAGGGAGGTCAAAGGTTGTGCGATTTTCGAAAAATCCTCAATGAATCTGCGATAATACCCTACCAAACCTAGGAACTGACGGATCTCGGTTGGCGTCTTCGGAGTCTCTTAATTCTTGATCGCCTCGATCTTTGTGGGATCCACATGAATTCCATCTTTGTTTAC
Organism: Helianthus tuberosus; assembly: GCA_030545235.1. Lineage (NCBI taxonomy): Eukaryota > Viridiplantae > Streptophyta > Magnoliopsida > Asterales > Asteraceae > Helianthus > Helianthus tuberosus. Next base: position 4,037 of record JARYGA010035882.1, on the reverse strand, counting down.
CACGTGACCAAGGAACTGAACCTCACGCAACCAGAACTCGCACTTCGAGAACTTTGCGTATAATTTCTCTTTCTTAAGCAGCTCTAAAATAGCTCTTAGGTGTTGTTCGTGCTCTTCCTTTGTTCTTGAATAGATCAAAATATCGTCGATAAACACAATCACAAATTTATCGAGGTATGGCTTGCAGACTCTATTCATCAAATTCATAAACACTGCTGGCGCGTTTGTCAAACCAAACGGCATAACCAGGAACTCGTAGTGTCCGTATCGAGTTCTAAAGGCCGTCTGTGGAATACTCTCCTCTTGAATTCTCAACTGGTGATAACCTGATCGAAGATTGATCTTGGAGTAAAAACTCGAACCTTGTGGTTGATCAAACAGGTCATCAATCCTTGGCAAAGGATACCGATTCTTAATGGTCAACTTGTTAAGCTCTCGGTAGTCGATACACATGCGGAAAATACCATCCTTCTTTTTGACAAACAAAACTGGTGCTCCCCAAGGCGAGAAGCTTGGTCTGATAATTCCCTTGTCCAAAAGCTCCTGAAGTTACGTTGACAACTCTTGCATCTCGGAAGGTGCAAGTCGATAAGGTGCCTTAGCTACAGGCGCGGCGCCTGGAACTAAGTCAATGTGGAATTCGACTTGTCGTGCCGGCGGCAATCCTGGCAAGTCTTCGGGGAAGACCTCAGGATATTCCTTTACAATTGGGATATCTTCCAACTTTGGCTCAGCGGCTTCCTTATCCATGACGTGTGCCAAGAAAGCAACACATCCTTTCTGCAAACATCTACAAGCTTTCAAACAACTGATGATCCTTAGGGGCATATCGTGCTTTTCTCCATGCACCACAATCGTCAATCGTCTCTCCATTCTCCATCGGAATGCGAATGATCTTCTCGTGACATACAATCTTTGCTCGGTTGCTCGACAACCAATGCATTCCAACTACCACGTCAAAGCTTCTCAACTCGACTGGCAGAAGATCAAGCGTAAACTCATGCTCCCCAAGTTCTATTACGCAACCTCTAATGACTTCATTCGCTTCTACTAGCTTTCCATTAGCTAGCTCTATCGAGTACGGAATATCAGGCTTACTAGCTACAAACCCAAATATATTCTTAAATTCTAAGGATACAAAGCTATAATCAGCACCAGTATCAAATAGTACAGATGCAAAGTGTTGGTTGATAGTGTCACACACCGACCACGTAAAACAACAAATCATGGCGGAAACGTCGGGGAGTGTTGTAACAGAATTATCGTTTCATAACCATGGATACAAAAAGAGTTTTGTTTTATTGATAATATTAAACATTAACATTGTCTTAACATAGAAAAAACAAGTTTTATATCGTCTATCATAGTTATTATGTCACTAAGGCCTTGTCCAGATCCTATGTGACGCATGCATCCAAGAATCATTCAAGCAACAACACCTGAAACATATGTAAAAACAAAGTCAGCAAAGAAATGCTGGCGAGTACATAGGTTTTATAAGAGTATCGGAATCATGGCTTCGTTTACATGTTGCAGTACTTTATTAGACTACAAGAGTCAAAATACAAACCTCGTTTTGAAAAGTGTATTGCAACATAGTTAACCAACTCAAATCAAGTTGATTATAGTTTATAAAATCTCGTAGCCATGATTCTTAACCCCAAAAACATTTTGTTTTAGAAAATCATCTTGTAAAACATCTCGTAAAAACTCGTTAATAAAACTCGTATGGTTTATATCTTTTAGAAATAACATCGTTGTGTGACATCGTTTCAAAATCGTTTACCCAAGTGAACTAAATAATGCCACGGTATGTAATATGATGAAAACACTTATATATAAGAAGTACCAGCGGCGTATCTACCATGCTTTCACCACATTACACCCGTCCCGTTATCTAAATAGTAACCAAAAACCAATCGTTTAACTCGTTAAAATGGTTTTCCAAATTGTTTCCAAATCGTTAACTCGTTTACATCGTTTAAATCATCCTCGTTTTAATTGTGAAAACTTATTTATGGTCGTCTCGCTAACAACATTCAAACCTTCGTGACTCGACTACCTCGTTTCTCGCTTCCCGCATTAACAAACCACCAAAGGGTAAGTTAACAATCATAGATTCAGTCGCTACCCATAACCCCCACACATAACCATGGGTGCAGTCGATAACGGGATTTGTCAGATCCTATGGTACCATAACCTAATACTGGTCGGTTCGGCCAAAATTAATGAATGTCATTCGTTATGTAACTACAACCAACAAGTTTGTTCACATTATTGAAATCGTTATTAGTTTAGTAAAATCGTTTTAATAGTTTTTGAAATCATCGTTTAAACCTTGAAAACATTTTGTACATATGAATCACCCCAAAACAATTAAAAACAGTAAAATAGGGGAACTATGTACTCACATGTAGTGCAAAGTATCCTCAATCAATAGAACTTCAACAAACTCAAGTAAACCAGGGAAATCAAGCAGCACCTAGTAATCGAACCACTAGTCAAACAATAGACGCCTAAATCGGACGATCGGATAGAATGAGGTCATGTAAACCAAATGAGTGTTGGAACTCATGTGGTATGGTTTAACAAAGCCTACATCCTAAATCAAAACCTAACCTAAGTGCTTTCGACCCATCGCGACCTATTAAGGTAGCTTTTGTTACTTTAACGCGTCGTGCGCGCAAATGCGCGTTCGAGACGTCTAACAAGTCCTATGATAAGTATTATATGCCAAAACATGTTTAAATATGTTACATAATTAGTTACGTGACAAAAGTTTAGGTTACATATGCTTAATTACCAATTATGTATGAAAAAGGGTATTTTGGTAATTTACTTATGGCATATAAACTACCTATCATACAACTACTTAAACTAGGTGACCATAAGGTATAACCTCGGAAGGTTATTCCCTATGCTACTATGGTCACTAAACATGTTTGGTCGGATCCTAATGATCGACCAAACGGGTCGTGTTCGAAAGTCTAAGCGGGTGTTTAGTCCGCTTGACTTACGACTCTACACAAGCACTAATCTAAAAAGTGACGAGCTAAACATGCTAAAACATGTTTAGTTAAGTTAGAAAACAGGTTTGGTATCAAAACAAACAGTTTTGATACCTAAAAGTAGCTTGGTTACAAAATACGCGAGAATACGCATTCTGGCCGAAGCTACGACTCATCATTGAGCCTAGATAACGTGGTAATCAGTAGGTATAGTCACTAGGGACTATAACCATCATGATTACGCCCACGCTATGAAGTTCAAACAAACTTCATGTTGACCATAAACTGGTCAATGCAGAAAGTCAAACGCAATTTGACTTTTACGATAAAAACGAATGAAAAGAACGAAAGAATACTTGGAAAAGGTCCCCGCAAGCTATGGTCCGATTTACTCTCAGGTATGAAGTATGCACTTCAACTTAGAGAGCCAAAATCAGATCAATGTGGGTTTTGAGAAGGAATGGGGGTGGGTATTTATAGGAATTCAAGAACCGTTAGGATCGTTTCTCGAAGATTGAGCTTTGATCTAAGCCGTACACCTCGTGCCCACTGATTTGAATACCATGGGAGCCTTCAAACCACCCCATAGATTGCCCAAAACCATGTGCATAAGTGTGTAACAGCTGGAACAAGCTGGAAAACAAATTCTGATGATCTGGGACCTGCTTATGGACCGCAAGAGGAGGCCCATACGGTCCGTAAGGACCCTGCAGGTCAGCAAAATTGAAATTTGGCAGAACAGGCCCTAGAAGCCCCAAACTTGATTTTTAAGCATTTTTGACACGTTTAAGCCCCGTTAACCTCATTTCAAGGCTCTAAAATGAAGTTAAAGTATAGGGAACTCAAAACATGCTAAAAAATATCTCGGATGTCGGTTCGTTCAGTCGTACGATCGCATTATTCGCTTAATTACGACGGAAGTCGTAACGAACGCAAAAACGATCCTAATTAAGCGACGAATGGATTTTTCTTATACCAAACACTAAAATAAAATATTCTAATGCTTACATAAATTTTTGGATTTCCGGA